>PVKN010004381.1:0-33719 GCA_004027915.1 Capromys pilorides
TATTACATATATTTTTGCCTTTAGAATTTTATTTGGAAAGATCTTTGATGCACTGTTTTCCCATTTGTATAAATCAGTATTCTGATGCTGCAGATATTGACTGATTTATGTACTTGGTCTTTTTGAACATCTCAATATGGTGAATACCACTACAATTCCTTTTCTAGGGTATCTATAAAATATTTTAATAAAAACTATTTCTTAAGCATAGAAAGTATACAGAGTGGTCTAAGGGACACTTATAATAATAAATGACTTTAAATGATTCACATATTCAACCCATTTCAAATTAGCAAAAATATCAACTAAGAAAATAGGATAACAGGACCAGCCAGATAGCTCAGCAGACTAAAGTGCCTGCTTACGCAGACTCAGGGACTGGGTTGGATCCCTGATATGCCATGCCAGCCCTGCCTCTGGGGCACACTGAGACAGCAATTGAGACTGGGCGTGGTGGTACACCTGTAATCCCAGCTCTTGGGAGGCTAAAAACAGTCCAGTCTGTGCAGTGAGACTGTGCTAAAAACATTTTTTAAAAAAGAATTAAAAAGAAAATAGGATAGTGGATTTTTAAAATTTATATTTGTCAGTTGAGGTTATGGCTCGTCATAGTGATCACTTTATGAGTGAATCTTCTGTATCCAGTTGTTCAGGGCATCCATTGCAAAGATGGCAAAAAATTCCCTCTGGGATTCATACTTTGTAATGCTCTGAACTGCTAAGTTCAAGGTGGACAGAAAGTTAATTCTAGCAGAGGCCAAACTCTCAGTTCATCATAGCTACTCAGTGTCAGATGAGAGGAGAACTTGGCTGGCAGCAGGAGCTACTGTTCCTCTTGATCAGCATTGTGCCTGACGTGGCCATGGGCAACTTCTTGGCTGACTGTAGTTCCCAGGTCTCACCTGGGTATGTAGGAAGTTGTACCTTTTTCCTCCATAGCTCAGGAATCCGTGGGATGAATCTCAAAAGTTGACTGAAAGGCAGGTAAAATTATTAATTATCCGTAGTTTACTACAGGGAAGCAACATATTAAGGATTTGCTCCAGTGACAGAGAAAGTGCTTTGTTGGCCAAAAGAGCCGTGGAAACCTGGTTCATCACCATTTTACTGGCACAGCCCTTCCTGTTTATTGCCCAAACTGCCCAGCTCTGAGAATTTTAAAGCTTGCTCCATTCACAGAATAGCAGACTTATGCAGTAGCTTTTTCAGGCCCTCCCAGTACAGTCATACATGGTCATCATGTACACTATAAAGACAGCCTGCCTGGGAAAAATACAAGATGAATCAACGCCTCTCCCTGCCCACATACTCTAGTGCAGGTCAAGACACGGTGGAGGGGAGCAAGGGCTGAGCTGGCAAAGGCCTGTGAAATGCACCGTATGTTGCCTGGCCCCTAGGAAATACTCAGTACCTATGAAGAGAAGTTCCAGATGCTGCAAACAAACTACTGCTGTGGTAGTGACCTTGTGCTCTTCTTGCTCTGGCCAAGCCAAGCATCCCTGAGTGCCACCTGCCTCTCCTGCCCCTCATTCTTCTCTTTGCTAACTCTTCATCCCGCCAGCATCTCAAACTCTCAGCACCCCCAGTTGCAGTGGTATTTGCACCTTCCATTTCTCTCTTTCTCCTTCCCATTGCCAGCAAAGAACAGATTCAATCCCAGCATTCCCCTGCCTCAGGGTTTCTGTGCTTGGAGGACAAATCTGAGCCACATTCAGATAGTGATTTCCTTGCACTTACACACACACACACACACACACACACGCACACACACACACACTGTAATTGTGCTGCAGCTGTCGGCATGCATGCTTGTGTGATTGTTGGTGTTAAGTGGTGTCACGCTGACCTGGGGCCCCATAGTGTCGTCACACATACTCGATATGTTGCTCAGGGCCTTCCATTTGCAGTGTCCTCAGTCACTCATCCATTTCTTCCTTTGTAAAGACGCGATTTTTAAAGATGTAGTTCAGAAGCCATCCCTTCTAATCAGAAGACTTTTGCGTCTCTGGAACACATGAGCATTTGTCCTTTTCACTTACAGGTGTCTGTGTATACGCACATGGGCATGCACTTTTTGCCCGTGTGGAAGCTCACTGAGAATAGAAAAACGTTCACCTTTGCACATCCTTACGACATACTCAGTTGAAATCAGACTCCATTACCCCAGTCATAATGAAGAAAGTATTAAATATTACAAGTTAGATTTTTGATTCTGACATCATTTTCTTTTGGCACACAACTTCCATGATGTATATAATATTCTGTGCTCTTTTTGTTTTAGTGTAGAGACATTGGACAACTAGAGCATCAAACGCGTTCATTTACAGCTTAGAGCAAGAAAGGGCAGCTTGATGTTTTGGAGTCCTGTCCTACTTTGCCCTGGGGTCGTGTGGGTGGCAGGTAGCAGGGGCACTGAGTGTTGTGGTTTCAGGTTGGTTCGGCTCCTCCCACAAATGATTGCACAAGATTGTTGGAGCCAGCGTGCTGTGGGCAGTGTAATCCCACCTTCTTGCTGCTGGCCGACACGCAGAGTAGTGGACACTCACGGGTTTGCTGGGTGGATGACGCATGAATTTGCATGTGTAGTAGGTAACTGACCAACATGTCTAATTTTTTTTTTCAGTGAGAAAATAAGTGACAAATACAAAAATCACCACTTTGGCTATCGCTTTATTGTCCTCATATTTCAAAACTGGTCAAAACAATTTTTAACTAATGAACCACTGCCTGAAGATAAGCAACTAAGAGTTATTACATTTTAGGAATGATTCTTCCGAGTTTGTCAAAGCCACATTACTTAGAAACTTTTAAATTGGGCCTCAATTTAAGAGGCATCAAGAAATGAGAAAGCAAGGAGAGGCCAGCAAGCTGGGAGCTTTTCCAAGGCTGTAATCAGCACAGGAGAGGCACTGCGGTGGAGACCTCAGGGAGAGGGAAAGGACTATGCGGCTGGGAGCTTCTGAGGCTCTGAGCTGATAAAGCTTCCCACAAGACAACTCCTACATTTTTGGGGCTGAGGCTCTCTTTGTGTAGGGGTCAGACCTGCTCAGCTCGTGGTGGGAGGGTTTAGCAAGCAGCAAAGCAGCCCAGTGTGGGCTCTTGCCCTTGGGCAGGGCATCTTTTGTGCATTTTCCTCTCTACCAGTTCTGAATTTCTACATTTGAGGACTGAAATTCTAAAAGTGGGATCTGACCTGCTCAGGAAGAACTCTCCCTGCCTGTCTCCGGGTACCATCCTCCAGCTTAGAAGCAGCTCATCACATTGCGTGTATGTGCATGTCTGTGTGTGTGTGCATGCACACATAGACGTGTGGCATTGGGAATTGAACCCAGGAGCTCGCTACCCTTGAAGTACGCTACATCTTCTCCCCCCTTGTTTCCATGTATTTGGTACTGGGTCACACTATGAAGCTCAGACTCATGGTGATCCTTCTGTTTCAGCCTCCCCAGCGCTGGGATTACAGGCGCCACTACGCCTAGTCTGATGGCCAGCTCAGTGCGTCCCCAGGGGTGGGGCCACAGCATGGTATGTGGTGCTGAGATTAAACTCCAGTCCCTGCATTTGCTAGGCAGGTGCTTAGACCACTGAGCTATCTTGCCTGCCCTCCATCTCTTTTTATTCTTCACTTTAAAACAGTATAGTTAAGTTACCTGGCTGGTCTTGAACTTAGGATTCTCCTGTCTCAGCTTCCTGAGAAGCTGAGATTGAGTGCAGGCATGTCCCATTGTGACTGATTTAAATCATTTTTGCTTAAATTTTATTTTAATTTAACAAGTAATTACTCAGATGTGTTTTAAAGGGGAGCATGTACTGTGGAGTCTTAATGTGCACCAAAAAAATATTAGAATTAAAAATAACTGCAAATAAAAAAAGACACTGTTTAGTGATACAAGAGATTGAACCCTAGACCTTTCTACTGTGCTGTATCTCCAACCCATTTTTATATTTCATTTTAAGACAGAGTCTTGCTAAGTCATTACGTCACTTGAGCTGGGCAAGACCTTGAGATTCTCTGCTTCAGCCTCCCAGATTGCTTGGATTAAAGAAACATGCCACTGTGCATGGATTGATCTTCATATAATTTCTTAAAACCTTAGTCTTATTTTATAGAGGCGTATTGCTATTTTATGGCTTTTGAGTATTTGTTTACATCAGAGCCATTTTGTATAGATTTTAAAATTGTAGATACCCCTGAGGCTAGGCATGAAATTTTCCCTTGTGTGCTTCGGTCTGGAGACCACCAGACCTGCCATGTGCCGTTCTTTCTTCCCCTGTGCTGCACCAGAAAAGTTGGGCAGAGCAAAGAGAATGGAAATGTGGACATTCTGCTTCTCAGCTCTTGTTCTTTTAGCAGTTTTGTTAGAATTAGGATGAGAGAACACAGGGCTAGCAAGATAGTTTAGCAGACTAAGCATCTGCTTAGGCAAGCACAGGGACCAGGGTTCAATCCCCAGTACCACATGCCATGCTATCCCTGCCCCCAGGTACACACAGAGCCAGCAATCAAATCTGGGCATGGTGGCACACACCTGTCATCCCAGAGCTGGGGATGCCGAAAGCAGAAGGATCACTATGAGTCCGAGCTGTGTAGTAAGACCCTGTACAAAGTACATTAAAAAAAAGATGAGACAACAAAGCAGAATATTCCTTTCTTTTGTAGGTAACAAAGATTAGAGTAAACGTGCTGAAATATTGATGTGTGCTACCTTTAACAGTGTCACTCACATGTACACTGCATGTCTACTTGCTGTAATGTTTGGGAGCCATTGACCAGGATTTAATAAGTGGGTTTATGTGACTTTGAAGGTTTATGGAGCAAGTATTTCATGAAAAAGTTTTCAAAAGCTTCTTTATAAAGCAAAATGCTAGAAATGTAAGAGTTGAAGCACCTGAGTAGTAAAAATCTTATAGTCTCAATAAATTAAGCACTCCAGAATGTAAGCATTTTTGCTTTGCTCCCATTTACCACACAGGTGTGAAGAAGTGGTACAATTTTAAAGGAGGGACACAGGTGCAGGCCACTAAATGAACAGTCAATAAAAAAGAAGGAATTTTTGCCACTGCACTGCTGTTAACCACTAAAATGCTTCTTGCCAGCTTCAGGTATATCACGTTAAGAAAATCCATGTGACATGGGATTGAAGTAGCTGCTGGAAACTGTAGGTGGCCTCCAGCCAATGGTCAGCAAAGGGCAAGCCCTTGGACACACAGCTGTTTGGAGGCCAGCCAAGAACATGAATGTACTTAGAAGTAGATCCCTTCCTGTTCAGCCACTAGATGAAACTGGACTGGTTGACACCTTCATGGCACCCCGAGGACACCCTAACATAGAAGACACTGCTAACCCAGGCACCGACTTGCACACACAAAGCCGTGGATATTCATGTTTTAAGTCTATACATTTGTGGTAGGTTTGAGTTACTGAATAATTGTTTTTTTCTTTCCAGAGTGCTACTCTGAGGTTCCTTCTGTGTCATTTCTCAGAAGGTAACCAGATGAATTAAGCCCACTGTGTTCATCAGCTCAGTACTATACTCTTTGGTGATGGGTATAGTTTCTCATCCTCTGCCTATAGGACTTTCTCTTAACACCTAGTTCAAGGAGATACTGTTCTGACTTCTGAGAACCGTGTGACAGGTACAGGCATCAGGGAACCCAGAAAGAGCTGCCTCTTTTTCTCTGTCTTTGTCACCCGCCCTACTGTAACTTTGCCTCTCTGAAATCATGTTTCCTTCACCACCACACCAACACATCTTACTTCCCTGTTATTACCAAGGATTGACTCATCTCAAACTTGACAGTCAGATTTTAGTCTTAACCTTATTTGGCTTCCCAACAGCCCATGCAAGAGTCAATCGCTTCCCTTTGGTTGACAAACTATCTCTTGTTGGTTCATGAAACACTGCATTCCAGGCTTCTACTCTTCAAAAGCCGGTCACTCCCTCTGAATCTAGAGGAAGTGGGTTGCTCTTTCCTTTCCAACTTTAGTAGCCGGAGTACCTGAGGACTCTATCTTTGCTCCTTCACTATGTTGTCTCAGTCATCCTAAAGGTGTACATAATACCTCACAACTTGGATATAGAGCAGACACATCACATTTCACAAATCCAATCAATTTCATTAATATCATAATCCAAGTCACTTCCTCTCCCTATAGCTCATGTACTCATTCCTTCCATCTGCTGATTAGTCCAAAGTTCTTGGCAGGCATCCTTGAATTTTCTATTTTTCTTTCCCCAATTTATAGAGAAATTCTAAAAGGATAAGCTTAGCATAAACACTAAGTGTACTGTATGTGCTATTTTGCACATCTAAGTCTATTTTCTCTGTATATTGTAATTGACCTTTTAAAATATAGAAATCCAAACATGATTGCTCAGATTCAAAATCTTTTAATAGATTCTTATGGAAATTTGAAAGTTAAAATGAAGCCTAAATCGTTCAGTAAGTCTTGTGTGACTTTGTTTTTTTAATTCTCAGTGATTCTTTTCACTCCTTCATATTCTCACGTCCTTGGCACCTTGCATTGCTCCAGCACCCATCGGCTGCTCTCTGACCAGCTCGATCTCATTTTGACTCAGGATTTCTACCCTACAGCTCTCTCCAGAGCTCTCCCTTCAGCTTGCTGCTTCCTTCTAGCATTGAAGTCTTCAGTCAAAGTTTATGACTCAGCCAATCTTTTCTGGAAAATAGTGCAAATTTCTTGGGCTATTCAACTAGTTCATGGATCAGAACCTTTGAATCTTTTCAGCAGTTGTGTGGCAGAAAATCTGTGGCTTCAGTAGTCATGCTGTCTTCGCTGTCAATGATTTGTGCCCTGAGAACATTTTTATTGCTTCAGTGCAGGGATAGAAAGACTAAAATGCAGGTAAAGCATGAGCCAATGGAGGAAATTAAGATAAAACAAAAATCCATACTATTATGGTTTGTGTGTATGCATTGCCCCAAAATCTCACTCAGTCATTGAGGTGCAGTTCTATAGTTTGTGATTAATTCATAATCCAAGGCTGGGATTGTGGGTCTGAATACTGCTGGGATTATGGGTGTGAGTGCTACTACCCAGCCTGGGGCAGATAGCCTGAATGTAACATAAGAGAGACAGAGAGACAGACTTGCTCTCTGCAGCCATTGTTGCTGCCCCTCCTCCCATTGGCTCTCTGCTCCTTGCCATGAACTGCTGCCTTCTGCCATGTGCCAGTCTGCCTTGGAGCCAGCTTTGTATGGGCTGAAACCTCCAGTGACTGTGAGCTAAATAAACCTCTCCCTCCTTATTTCTGGGTGTTGGGTATTTATCCCATCAATGAGAGAAGAGTAACTAAGACACATACCCCTCAAGAGGAGATTATTGAGCTGTCTCACAGGAAAGTAGGTTTTGGTTTTAAAATTGTTCTAAGCCCCTGATTAATAAGTTTCATCCTGCAGCATTTGGTGGGAAGTTACCGGAAGCACTTGTCTGGGTTTCACAGTCCTGTCATGCTGAATGCATTGCAGGATGGCTTTGGCTCTCCAGAAAGGGAAAAATACAAATAATGTGGGAATTTTTTTTCCTTGCCAATGTCTATAGGCATAAAAATATGTCAAAATTACACCTACTGTAAGCAGAGAAAAATCTTAATGACATATATAGTTTATCTAGAAACCATGTAAAACATCAAGATCCAAGAGTTAAAACAAATATTTTCCCTTGCAATCGAAAAGCAAAAGAATTGAACGTTTTCTCGCAATGAATGTCACTCCAAGGATAGGAAACAGCTAGCCTTGAATGGGATTGGACAAAAAAATCCTTCCTTGAAATAGGTTTTCTACTGGAATTTACTTAAATCAAGAGACAGAGCCTATAAGTAAGAGCAACAGAGTACAGATGGCAGCAGTACAGGCAATAAAAAAGGCAGAAATTACGTGTATTTGGTTACACTCATCATGGAATAGGTTCAATAAAACACAAAACGTAGATACAGAACTGTCTTTTAAAACACAGCTTTGGACAGGGAATACAAAGGCTGCAAAGAGGGCTAAGAACAGAGAATATAGATACTACTATTAATACAAAAGCTAGCTTTTGAAAGAGGTTAAGAACCCATGTTTTATAAAAATCCAGAAGCCTGAGTTCTCCTAACATTGGCCTAATTATTTCAAAGGTTTCATATGTCTGTCATCTGGGAGCTTTCAGGTTAGCTCAGTGGTTTAAGGGCCTGGGCGAGTAAACCCCATCAGGCACAGGGGATCTCAGTTCAGTTCCCAGAACCACCCTGAAGGCACTCTGAGACAGAAAAAAAAAAAAAAAATCTCATAAGTTTCTACTGATGCACACAACGTTGGTTCTGAACCACATTTTGAGAAATTTTTATTTACTTCAAGAATCTTGTCCTTGATTTACATCTTAAGGAATCTCAGAGACAATATAAAACAATGTAAAAGAAAGCCTCTACCCAGAAGTTCTCATGTAGTTGATCTCAAGTAGAGAAAGATATTGCGGCGTATTAAAGTCTCCCCAGGAGACACCAACATGTAGCTGGACTCAGTGAGCTACAATTTTGTTGCTGGGAAAAAATGTTTTGTATGCGCAGCCTATAGGAGGAGCAGTTTATTCTGGATAGTTCAAGAGCTTGCAGTCCATGGCTGGCTGAGGCCCAGGCCAAGATGCCATGACAGACAGACATGGCAGTGGGAAGTTGCTCACCAGAGGCATCCAGGAAGCCGAAAATGAAAGAGCCAGAGAAGAGGAAAGCTGAAGGCCATGGGACAGACTGGGATGATGCTTTAGATTTGTTGATCTGTTGATCATCAGCACAGCAACACTGTTTGAAGTAAGAAGACTGGGTGAGATTAACAGTGAGGGACTGCAGGTGGATCAGAATAAATGTCCAGGAGGCCAGCAGGATAGCTCAGTGGTCTAAAGCACCTGCTTAGGAAAGCTTAGGCAAGCATGCAGGGACAGTGGCTCCATCCCCAGCACCGCATGCAGTGCCAGCTTCCCCCCCCCAACTCCCACAATGGGCTGAGCTGGTCACACGCACAAAAAAAGAATAAATGTCCAATTGCTGGAGTCCTGGGCACTGTAATGTTGAAAGACTAAGGTGGGAGAAAGCAGTCAATTAATGAGATAGAGAAAAAGCGTAAGCCAAGCAGAGAATGCTTCCATGTGCTACATGTCTGCAATTAAGATAGTAAGGTGCAGCAGAAAAATGGCTGTTGGATTTAATACTATGAAAATGCCTATAATCTTTGTAAGTGCAAAGATTTTGTAAAGAAGTAGAGGGGAAAACCTAATTAGAAGGAATCTAAGAGATAGCGAATGGGAAGAAACTATGAAGAATAACTATAGATCAGTTTTTCCCAGAAGAGCAGATAAGTATTAGGTGGTAGCTAGAAGGAAAAATAGAATATGGAGAGGTGGTGGTGATGTTATTAGTTTGGATCATTACTGGGAACACAGACAATGATTCAATGGATGATATAGAAGGCAACTGCTGGAACAGCGTCCTTAAGGAGGTGGCTGCTGCATGGAGAACTGAAGGTGCAAGAGGAGAGGCTGACCTTAGCTATCGCTGGAGGATGGTCTCTTCCATGCGATAGAAGAAAAAGTCTCAATCATTCATAGCTAGATGGCAATTGGTACAGAGAAGCTTTTGCAAGTTCTCTTGGATGATTTCCATTTGCTCTGTGACACCTAAAGGAGCACACACTATGGTTTGCAAAATAAGAGGACATATGACATATTGCCACAGAGAACATAAGTGGGGAATCAAGGGAGACGCAGATGCAAGGTCTATGGGGTAGTGATCACACATCTCTGGCAGGTCCTGGGAAGTCCCACTCACATGACAGGCCTGGGCCCTGGACTGAATGGGGATCTGGTGGGACCCGGGGCGTCTCACTCACATGCCAGGCCTCAGTGATCATGAATGAAAAGTAAAACTCCCAGGACAGGACAGGCGTTGATCTCCAGCCACGCCCACCTCTGTGTGTATAGTAGCTAACTCAGTATAAAGTCATATCTAATGAGTAGCTCTGACGAGGGAGAGTGATGAGGCTGAGATGTGAGTAATATCCCACCCCCTAACCTCCTAACAGCTCATTCAGCTCTGGGCCCATCAACAGATCAACCTGTTTTGTTCTTAATCCAAGGAGGAAGCCAGGGTCAGCACCTTTAGGATCCAACTGTCTTCTCAATCCTCTGCCTCTGAACACAAGGAATATTTGGGGAACATTTTAGGTCTAAATCATAATGAGCAGGAATTGGTGAGAAAGCCTTGGACAGTCTTAGAGAGAAACCCAACTGGGATATTCGTGGCCAGTTTCCATACATGATGCTTCCTTTTTTATGAATTGAAGAGTTTTGAAACTGACCCTACAAGGGTCTAGCAGGGCAAAGTTGGACCCCTCTGAGCACTTCATAGTCAAGTAGTCAGTTATTTGTTCATATAAGAGGATATGCAAAAAATAAATTTTTTTTAAAAAAAGTCTTACACAATGTCTTAAGAACTTGGGTGTGCTTGTCATGTTCTAAAATCTTTCAGGGAAGAGAAAGCCTAACTCTCAACTTCATGAGTAAAGGGAGGTTTTACGAGAAGGAGGAGGCTGATACTGGCTGGGAACATTACAGAAGGCCAGGCGACCATAAAGGAGAAAAGACATCATGGTCCTTCCATGGTGCTTGCCCTGCAGCAAGTGCTTTGTGTCCCCATCCTAGGCCACCGAGAAAGATCAAGCACCTCTCCCCAATGTCTGCCTTGACTTCTGGCAGAATAGCAGTAGAAGGAGATAAGTCATCATTAGAGGAATAAAAACCTGTTCCTGGTACTATCTGAGCACATGTAATGTTGTCCTCAGTAGGAGAAAAGTAGTTTTTCTTGATGAGGCCTTTTTCTTTGAAGTTGGAGTCATGTATCTTAAGACACTAAAAATATACTTTGCAGACCTGTTAATGAAGATTTTGGCCATTGTTTCCTTTTCAATTATTTTATTTAATACTGTTATTCTTTTTTTTTTTTTTTTTTTTTTTTTGAGACAGGTTCTCACCAGGAAATCCATGTGGACCTTCCACTTGTGTGACTCAGGCTTGTCTTGCTCAAACAATTGCCCTGCCTCAGCGTCCCAGATACCTGGGACTACAGGCCAGCATAGAAAGTCTCACTTAACATTGAAGCACTCAAGCAAAATCCAGGACTGTTCCTGACCTCTGCTCTAATATGACTTGGAAACTAGGAGAAATAGCCCCTGCTGTTGAATATGTCAAGAGCACTGAAATCTGATTAGAAAGGGGTATAGCCTTCCTGGTGCACATCTACACACCTGCTGGGAAGGTGATTACCTCTTCAGTTATTTTAAGGCTTGGGTAGGATCTCTGAGCTAGGGTTGTTTAGGGGATGGGGATCTGGCAAAACTCTACACAGATGTCTGCAAGTTAAGACTAGTGCTTATCTGTGAGGGTGGAGTGTAGCTTATGTAAGACTGAAAGGCAAACACAGTGTGATACTTGAAAGGAACAAGTGAAAAAAGCTAATTATTGTGGCTCTGGATTCACTCTGTGAACACGGAGTAGCTAATTAGTGGAGAGCTGTACTCTTCTCACAATACATAGGCTTGGGAGACTGAGCAGGATGAAAAGACATAGAAATTCGTCAATCTTGAGGTAAACAAAATTAATTCGTAATTGCTAGTGAGGAAACAGAATAAATGAATGAACAAATGATGGTGATATTAACTTAAGTCTCGCTCACAGGGAGCTGCTGGGAAAAGCTACTTCTCTGCTTCTGCATAAATGCCAGGCACCTGACCAGGGCAGGTATTACTTTTCCAGTGTATTGTTGAGGGGCGGCCTTCCTGAACTTCTGGGAAAAGAGAAGGTTGATGAGGCAGTGAATCAGGGAATGACGCCTGCATAAAATGACACATGCAATTGGGCTGTGTCAGCCCACTCACACCTGTAGCCTTTGTGCTTAAGCAACACCCTTTGTACAGACAGACAGACAGACAGACAGACACACACACACACACACACACAGACACACACACATACACACACACACCCCTCTCCTGGGTACATGAGAGAGTCTGGGAAAATCCATAGTCCTACTAAGTAGGGAGAGATTTTCCTTCTGAAAGAAACCTACATGAAGATTTGAGATGATTTGCTATTAAATGAGAGGCATTAAAGACTCCCTCTGTATCAAGGCTGTGTTTCACCACTTTTGCTAGTTTTTGTAAGAGGTTATCATCACACAATGGGGCTTTGTTTTCTGTGTGGATCTTACCATTCCTTTCAGCCCAGTGAGGAGTCACTGCAACACTGTCCCTCCCTGCTTAAAAGGAGTGTCTGCAGAAGAGGGTGTTTCTAAGGGAGTCTGAAGACTTCAGTGGAGGAAAAGGAAAACCATTGTAACCATTCTTGACTCATTCATTAATAAAGACAAACACAGGCACCTTCTTGAGCTTAGCATGTCCTACCTGGATTGGACTCACCGTTGCAGTGTCTTTTAGGCCTGATGATGGTGTGAGGCAAATGTGATAACCACAACATGATGGAAAATGGCTTGCTAACCATGAATTTGGGAAATGTGCAACTCTCAGCCTTCTGTATGGTTGTTGGCCAAGTTGTAGGGAGAAACCACTCCTCTAGACAGAAGTGTTTCTTGTGATGAGACCGGTTAGCCTACTGTCAATCATTCTGGGGAGAAGCTAATGCTAGAGGATGTGCAGAGACCTGCCCTGTGATAGGGGAGGAGAATCTGTTCATTGGAGGCCAGGGGTCACTTTGTTGTAGAACTGAGGTTATGGAGTTCCGGGTTAGAGCCAAAAAGTGGGTGCCTGTGGTGGGAAGACAGGAGAGGCAGGAAGTCGACAGCGACTCTACAGAGGCTCCCGTAGGACAGCATTAGAATGTGTAGAGGTTGCGCTTGCCTTATGCATTCCAGTTTTCAGAGCCCCCAGCAGTGTTTTCAAATGATTAAAGTTAAGGCTATTCTCAGTGATGCTATGAGAATTCGATGGGAAGTGTTTAGCCATACTGTGACTTTTTGTTCTAAATAATATTCCAAAAGTGCCTGTGAGCTAAGATGCCATGATGCAGTTTGTTTTGTGTCACAAGAAGGACTACTCAAACCTATCCTGTAATTGGTTGTATTGCAATGTTCTTTTTTGTATATTTTACTTTGCTTCCTAGCAAACATGTTTTAGACATCATAGGGTTACCCTGGCAGTCAGCCACATCGTAGGTCATGTAAGCCACACAGGTGAATGGGCATGTTCTACCTATTGGCACTGAGTTGTATAAGACAACTCAGTTTCAAGGGCCAGGGGTCAGTGCCCAACTCCAAAGAAGAATTACTTTCTCCATGGACAGAGATTCTTCTTTTGTCCATGGAGATGACCCACCTTAATTTTGCTTTTTGCTGAAAACGTTAAGCAATTCACCAGGATTCCTTAAGCTTTGTACTTTCATTTAATATGTCTTCCCAGTTTTGATTCTAGAATACATATAATTGTCTCTTCAGGTAAACTTCAGTTTTAAATATATTTTCAACAAATTTGTTTTAAAGTATAATCCACATAAAGAATTTATCTTCAAATCATTTCTGTTACAACTGTCTTCAAATATTTTTAAAAATTATAAACATTTTGTATGAGGATTTAAACTATTATACTCATGCTATAACAAAGCAGCAATTTCCAATATAGTTACTAATATTACATTTAGTTATTATCTAGTATTCATATTACATCTACAATTTTGCAATATAAATTAAAATATTTGTTACAGTATTCTTCTGTGGTACTGGGGATCAAACCTAGGACACTCACATCTAGCCATGACCCCAGACTTTCTTAAAAAATCATCTTGGGATAGGGTCTGTTAAATCACATATGTTGCTCAGACTGAGCTAGAACTTGCAGGCCTTCTGCCTCAGCCTCTCAGAGGTGTGCCACAGTGCCCAGGTTACCCCCCCCCCCCTTTAAATATAGAATGAATTGTTCTCCATGTCTTCCAAGATGAAACTCAACCCTCTGGGCATGATTCATCATGATCCTGTCTTTCTAGCTTGATTCCCAGCCACGGGCATTCTTCTACTTAGCCGTTCTGAAGGAACAACTCCTTTGTGCTTTCCAGATGCCAGAAGCTGTCTCTTCCTGGCTCCTCCTGCCCTGTTGGTGCTGAATGCTTGTGTCTGTCTGTAAGGCTTCTTGTTGAAGCCTGGTTCTTCACTTTACTTCTGCAGCCTTTCCCTCTAGCAGTAAATTCATTGGGGAGGGAGGCCGTAGCTGGCATCTTCTTCAGAAAACCAATTCAACTTGAGTTTCCAAAGACTGGTTGCTCTTGGAAAAGCCTCTAGAAGTTTTCCCTGGTGTGGTGGGCAAGGCATAGCTCCTGCAGATGTCAGGTGAAAACCAAGCGGAGACGACTGTGGAGTGCTTCCTTCGCTTTAAATACAGACTTTAAATACAGAGTAGCGACTGGGAAGGTGAACTTCTTGCTAGAGGCCTGAGAGCTGAGGCTCAGGAATTCCAGAGAAGTCCCAAGATGTAGGCTTAGACACAGTGTTATCCCAGGTGCGCAGGGTGAGATGAACCGAGCCTTTCCCAGCCTTTCCTGATTGTGCCCCGTGTCAGGGTTCTACCTCCAAACTTGTGAAGGCTTTCAGGAGCAGCAACACGTTTCTGAGAGGATTTTCCTTGTTGATCCTTTGGAAACTTGGAAGACACAATTCAGTGAGTGCGAAATAAGGGAACATGTCCTGTTATAAATGGCCACAGAGGGCCATGATGAGAGCGTTGCTTCTCTTCCAGGGTAGGATAGGATTTTTTTTGGTGGGGGGAGGGGTTGGGGGCTGGGCATGATGCGTGTTCTTTCTTCTGGCTCTTGAGCAATGTTTGATAGACCTAATAAGTGCTGAAAGACATCGATTTGTTAGGATCATTTTAGAGTTGTGATTTTGTGCCGTCACAGGTTTTCCTTTAACCTTAAACGGAAAACTTTCATCTGGGTTAGCTCAATGGTTTAAGCGCTTGCAACAAAGGCAATTCTAATCAGGAACAGGCGACAGTGGTTTGACCCCCAGACCCACCCTTAAGGCAGCCTGAGCCCGCCAAAAAACAACAATAACAACAGCAACAACACAAAGTAAAATAAATAAATAAAGCCTCATAAATAACAAACCAATACTTTAAATGTAAGAACAAACTCTTGGGAGACTCATACGAAGCCAGAAAAAATTGGCAATTAAACCCTGTAGTATACCCATTCCCCTTTTGGATGTGGAAAAATGGTCAAATTCAGATTTCTTTCGTTCGTCTTTAATTTTCGGCGCACCAAATGCCGGTGTATTTACGCCATCCGGGCTAATTTCCCACCTGTGGTTTAATCGCCTTGGGTTTTGTTTCAGCCCGGAGACGCTGCCCAGAATCGGCTGGGGCGCTGCGGGAGGCCCCCCGCGCTCCTGGCTGCTGGCTGGGCTCTGCGGTTGCAACGCGTGGTGCAGCGTCAGAAGCCAGCATGCGCGGGACAAGTGGCCGGAGCCCCCCGCACTGCAGCCCCGCGAGAGGCGAGGGTGTGGCGGGGCGGGGCGGGGCGGGGCGCGCCGGGGCCGCTTTCCGAGCAAGCGGAGCGCGAGCGTCCCGTCCCGGTGGCGCGGAGTGCAGGGCAGGCTCGGGCAGCTCCCTGGCTCCTCGGGCGCAGATAAGCTTGGGAAATAGCTAGGAGGAGCCGTCGGCGTCCCGGGGCCCAATCCGGTTTCAGCAGAGAACACGCTCGCGGGCACACTAGTCCTCAGAGGCCGCCGCGACTCCGGACGCGCAGCGGCGAGAAGAGCACAGCGCCCCCGCGACCTCCCGCGCGCCGGCCCCGATGGCCACCGCCGCCGCCCGCCGCCCGCCGCTGCTGCTGCTCGGCCTCCTGGTGAGCCGGCCCCCGGGGGCTGGGCTGGGGGCCTTGGAGCCCGGTCCCCAAGGGTGGGGACCTGCCGGGGTGGTTCGATGGAGCGTGTAGCTCGGCCCTGCTGCTCGCTGGCCGGAGCCGTCGCGCGTGGGCAAGGGCCGGGGTTCGCGCTCCTCTGCAGGCCCCGGGCTGGGCCTGCGATGTCCCTGGGGCGCCTTTGGGCGCAGAGGGAGGGAGGATGTTCGGTTAAGATGAGCTGTCAGCATCCCGGAGGGAGCAAATCACAGGCGGGCGTGAGACGGCTGGAGCCAGCGAGTCTCGCTCGGTTGGCCATGCCATGGACGGGGACAACGGGAGTGGCGAGGTCGTATAGGTGGCCCCGGGGTGCCGCGTGAGACCAGGGTTTCCTGCCTGCGCTTCCAGAGACCCAGAACCTTGGTGGAACTGCCACTCTGCCCCCCGGGGCGGCAGCTGCGTGGGTCTGAGCTTGAGAGGAAGAGGGGTGTTGTGCACAGGCTGGGCTGGGGGCCGTGGCTTCCGTGGGGTTCATGGGTCCATGAGATGATCCGGGGAGCGGGGCTGGGTGGGCTGCACGGGTAGGGCTGTGGCTGGGTCTCATTTCCTCTGACTCTGGGGAGCGGTAGAGGAGGTGGTGCCCCGGACCAGAGCCCCAGCAAGTGGTTGGTCTACAAAGGACCTCAAGGACAGGTGCCTGAGAAGCCAGGGGACTTGAACTGGAAAACTGGGAATTCAGACAGCAAGTCACCGCCAAGCTTAGGACCCGGTGGTCGTTCCTCGCCCCTAGGGGAAGGAGCTTTGTCTCACAGCTTCATCTCCTCCAGAGATGGGCCTGAGTGGGGCCACTCTATGGAAGTGGGCCCCTGCTCCCCATGTAGGGCCAGGCTTTATGCTGTCTTTAAGTCAGCACTTAGGACTATCAGATGGGCAGCTGAGATCTAAAGTATATTTATGGACGGGAAGTTAACCCAGCAACATGCCTGAGTAGATGAAATGACTGGAAAACTAGAAACAGCATGCCAGGCGTGTTCTATGGTATGTGGGAGCACATTTCCAGCATTTCTGTTTAAAAGTGTGAATTTGGTGTTTCATGTTTTCCTCCAGAAAAGATTAGAGGATGGGAAGAAAAACGTGATGGGGCCAGGTTCCGCAGATTTCTAGCATTTGCTGAAAGGGAGGTCAGACAGTAGACCCTGATCCTTCCTGCGTGGGCGTCAGGGTGCGGTAGGTCTAGGCGAGATCTGTGCAAGTCGGAAAGAACATCGCAGCCCTGTTTTGTCTGTCACATTTCCCTGAAGGATTTTTATTTTTTTAAGCATTGCATAGCGTTTGGATTGCATACTGTCATGGGAGAATAGAGTGCTGGAGAATTCCAGTGGAATGGCAGTTTCTCTCATCTGTCACCTCCAGTTTACACACGCTTTAAATTTCAGCCTGGATGAGTAAATTGAGATCTCCATCGATTCTCCCATGTCTGTCTGTCTTTCTGACTCACACAGCTGTCAGCGTTGCAGTATTTTAATGACGCGGTGTTACAGGTGCTTTATTTTGGAGACTAATGGATCTTTTCAGAAGTAACTGCTATTAAGGACAGAGCTTTCAAAGCAAGTCTTTAATGCAAACCTGTGACTGGAGGGGTCACAGGATTTTTTTTGCGGAGCTGGTCTCCCCAAAATGCATTTTCTACAAAACACACAAATAGAAGAAATCAGAGAAGAAACACATCAGACTGTTTAGCCATTGTTGAGAGGTTTTAAGCACATTTCAGGGATTTTCCGTGTGTGTTATAAAAATTACTTGGGGAGGAGCTGGGGAGATAGCTCCGTGGCACAAGTGCCTGTCTGGCAAGTGCAAGGTTGTGAGTTCAGGCCCTGGTCCAACCAAAAAAAAAAAAAAAAACCTACTTGGGAATGGCAGAAACTAATTTGCATTGACCAGTTTGCTTCTGCAGGTTACTAAGGAGAACCTGTTAAATAGAGATTGACACTGTTTGCCATATCAAGTCCACCTGGAGGACTGTGTTGTTCACCATGGTTTAGGAAGGAGTGGTACTTGAATATAGCCTGGGATACTAGAAAGCCCTTTTTCTTCCAAAGGATATAAAGCAGCAGTGTTTGCCAGATTCCCTCCTTTCTGCATTCTGACTCTTGCACCTTGGAGTACATAAAGTCTACCATCAACTAAGGTGACAGGTGTGCATGTCATCTTCTCAGCTTTTGCAGCGTTAATTAAAGAGAATGAGGCTGCTTTACCTGAAAGACTTTTAGTTTTTGATTCTTGGTAACGTTTGACATAGCTGTTTTTAGGAGAATATAGCCATTTATCTTAACTTTTGTGTTAGTGAAACAAAGATAAAACAAAGGAACTAAGGACCTGAGAACTAGTTGATTGTGAATTCAAAACCTCAGGAAAGTCAGTTTTTGTCCATAGTTAGCTTCAGGCACTGTTACCTGTAAAAAGAAGGTTGTGGTTGTTCACACTGAGATACAGGTGGGTTCAGAAACAGCCTCTGAAGAAGCAGGGAATGTAAGCTCACTCGCATCTTCATGCCTGCTGTGATCTCCATGTGGCACCTGTGGTGGCCTGTGGTTAATCATTACTTTCCAGTGACCCCAGATTCCCCTCTAACAATGAGCCTGGTTAGAGAAGTGATGATTACCAACATCTGGCACTGAGAACGGAGAGAGATGAATCTTACTGTCTTTGAGGTGCTCAGAATTTGAAAGGTAATTTTTTTTTTTTTTCCATTTTGTGAAAGGTAAATGTCTATGAGACAAGAATACAATTCCCTAAGCCTTTCTCTCAGTGGAGAGAGGAGAGCATGGGCCCGGGGGATCTCCTGTCTGTTCGCGTCCTCTGCAGGTCCTGGACTAGATTCAGCAGGTTCTGTGTGCTGGGCAGACTCTCTCCCGTGGAGCCCCACCTGACTCCATTCTGTAGCTTCTTTCTCTTCTGTCTGAAGGATGATGTCTTCTGAAGTGTCTTCACTGTGAAGTTGGTTCACACAACTGAGCAACACAATAGCGAGACAGCTGCAGATAATTTTCATTCTCCTTTTGACATTAGACCTCTCTATCAGGACTTAATGGCTTCTCTAATATTGCAACCACACAGTTCTATAGTGTTGTAAAATAAAACAGTTTGTTATTCCCAGGCTGAAGTAGGCAACTTTATACTCAGTTTTTAAAAACTAATTTAAAGTTATGGGTAACTTTAGGTTTTACCAATCAGATTTCTAGGTTTTATAAATCAGAATCTTTCATTAAAAGGGATTCTTTTTCTCTTCTTCTGCTTCTTCTCCTCTTCCTCTTCTTCTCTTCCCCTTCCTCTTTCCTGTCCTTTTCTCCTACTTTTTCCTCTTCTTCTTTCTCCTCCACCTGCTCTTCCCAGCCTTCCTCCCACCCTTTATGTCCTCTTCCTTCCCTTCCTCCCCCTCCTCCCTCTTCTCTTTCTCCTCCTCTTTTCCTCCTTCTTTTTTTCTCCAGTTCTGGGAATTGAACCCAAGTCCTAGAGCATGCTAGGCCCTCTTTTGAGACATGTTCTCAGTATGTTGCTCAGGCTAGCCTCAAACTTGTGACCCTCCTGCCTCAGCCTCCTGAGTAACTGGAACTATCGCTGTGTGCCACTGAGCAAGGATCAAAAGGAAGTCCTTTCCAACTGAAATTGAAAAGCTTTGAAAATCAAGTTTCTTTTTTAAAAAATATTTGTTTACTTGATACAGGGTCTCACTGTGCAGTTCAGACTCACAGTAATCTTCCTGTCTCAGCCTCCCTTGGTGCTGAGATTACAGGAATGCACTACCATGCCAGGCTTGGGGTCCGGCATGGCATGTGGAACTGGGGATCAAACTTATGTCCTTGTGCTTTCCAGGCAGGTGCTTAGAACACCGAGCCATCTCCCCAGTCCAAATATCAAGTTTCTTTTATATTGCACTTTTAAATTTTGCAGCCTTGTATAAAGAAATTATCATTATTATTTTGTCTTTTTGAGCCAGGCTCTCACTATGCAGTTCAGGCTGGCCTTGAACTCATTTTGTAGCCCCAGATGGCCTTGAGCTCACCACAGAGAATCCTCCTGTCTCAGCCTCCTGAGTGCTGGAATTATAGGCATGGGCCACCATACCTAGTAAGAAGTGATTTTTAAGATGTCTTTAAAGGCAGTAGTTTATTTTTTTAATATGATGGTGCCTTTACATTTTATTTTCAATAACATAATCTGTACAAAATATAGTGTCCAATTTCTAATTTATAACATTAAGAAGAACATTTTAGTTTCAACAAACATAACAAAACTCAAATTGTACTAATCAATTCACTATATATTCTTTCTAATGAGGTACTATAGAGCAACCAAGTAAATAATTACTACATACTCATCATTAGTATTTTTGAGATAAAATTTAAGCAAAGAAAGCAAGTCGTATGCAAATAGTGTATGACTGCATTGATTTATAAGATAAAATTTGCACAATATAACTGTATCATCTTTGGGAAACAGATGCATGGAATTAATTTAGTCAGAGGCAAGAAAATAATTGGGTAGGGCGAAATGCAGCCACTAGTGGTTATCTGGGATTTGGAAGTTTAGAAAAGGAAGGAAATGTAAATAGAAAGTGGGAATCCAATGTACAGGAACTTCAGCTAGTAGTAATGTTCTGTAATTTTTATCTTGAGAATGAGCTGATTTTATTAATTAAAACATGTGCTAAGTGTAATGTTTCACATTTACAGTAAATACATTGGAGAAAATATTCTAGAAATTTCTAGAAAAAGAAACAAGCAATAGTGGAACCAAGCAAATTCAAAGCTCCTCTTTGGTAGTATAAGCAAGGTCTGCTCTGACTGAGCAAGAAAAGCAGGGAAGGCACAGAAAAGATAACATTAGAATCAAAGCGAGGCTCAGTTGAGGAGTAGACGCATACTAAAATGATTTTAATAGGTAATTGGAGTTAATCCAGCTAATGAAGAGATTGAATTAAGTGTCAAATATCTCCACACCCACCTTCCTTTGCATCCGTCAGGTTCAGACCTATAGTCAATGAGTCATTTCATAACCACATGAAACAGATCATCTCTATCTTATGTAGGCAGAGATTGTTTGAAAGATCAAGAAGATTGGAAGCTTTCTAAATCAGTTTTATGAAAATCATACAAATTTGAAAACCAGCAACATAATTTTACCTATGAGAATCATCAGTGTGGAACACTGAGGAAATAGGAGCAGGCCAAATCAGTGGTGTATTTTTAAAAAGTCATTCTGTCAGCTGGATGTGGTGGCACATACTGGTAATCCCAGTGCTCTTGGAGGCTGAGCAGGAGGATCACAGTTCACAGCCAATCTGGATGATCTAGTGGCTTCCAAAGTCTGTCTCATAGTGAAAAAGCAATAGAGCACTGGGACTTTAGTCCTAGGAATAGGCTGCTGTTACAACGCAGTTATAACCACATAGAAGTTAGCCCAGGATAGTTAAGATGACTGTGTGTTAGAAAATCTGTTACTGTATTTTAACACAGTAGTACATTAAGAGAGAAATGCTAGTCATTTCAAAATAGGTGTAAACATAATATACATAAACAAATGCATAAATGTATTTGACGTTTGAAGAATTCTTGACAAACCAAGAACATAAGAAATAAGCGTGCTTAACCTAATAAGCACCCCTGACAGAACTGAATGAATCTAAAAAAGGAACAAGAGAAGAAAAACACCTAGTGGTGAAATCTCAAGGTGAAACAGCGTTATGGCCACAGCAGTGTTTCTGCTCAGTTGTCTGCTGGAAAGTCAAACAAGCACCGAAGATAAAAATATAATAGCAATAGTGAAGGAGGTAAAGACTTAAAGGGATTAGATCTCATTGTCGTTTTCTCTAGCTGAAGTATTAGCTCCCTAAAAGATTCAATACTCTAGACACAGATATTGGAGCCAATACAATTTCTCACATTTCCTGAATTTAAGTCCAGTCTTTAGAAATCATTTCTCCAGGCTATCCACAATTAGAAAATATAGCATCTCTTTCAATACAGCTGTAAATGATTGATATAGCTAAAGTAGAAATAAATTTCAAAAGGATAAAATTAGTGGGGAGATGACTGAAGCTAGGAATAGCAAAGTTAGAGATAAGTGGTAAGGAGAAAAAAAAGCCTTCATATCACTAGAAATTAATAAAAGGAAAACAGCTGTTAGATTGGCAATTTATTTATTTATTTATTTATTGAGTTTTTGAGACTTGGTCTCACTCTGTAGTTCAGGATGGCCTTGAGCTCACCGTGTAGCCCAGGCTAGCCTTGAACTCATGGCAATCCTCCTGCCTTAGCATCCCAAGCGCTGGGATTATAGACATATGCCACTATGCCTTGCTAGATTGACATAATTTTTAAAAATCATGAAATTAATTATTGGCAAGGATAGGAGAAATGGATTTAGTATTCTGAAGACATTAGGATAAATTAATATTAATATTTTGGAGAGCCAGTTAGCAGTAGCTAATGAACCTGAATATGCTCATAGTACATTGATTTCTGTTGAACTGTATATCCTAGTATCTTGCACATGCATGCCTTCTCAGTAAAGTATCAGCTGTAATAAAAAGGAAAGTAATATAAATATAAACATTAGTATAGGTGAATGACCAAAATAAACATTAATAGAAGAATGTTTGTTATATATGTGTATGTGCGGTGTTTAAATTTAAAAATATGTATTCAGTGAAAGCCTCTGCCATTAATGTTCAAAATACTCTTCCTCACTCTGAGCACGTCCATCATTCTGGCCACTTTACAACACAGAAGTCCTCTTTTGTGTCTTTACAAGTTGTCACCAGAAACTGTCCATGCTGTGAGTGCCATGCAGTGGAAAGCAGGCTTAGGAAACACCATCCTGTGGCCCCATTCACCTCAGACAGCAGATCTGGTGGGATGCAACTTCTGGCGCTTCCTCAAAGTCCAAGTAACCCTTAGAGGCAAATATCTTCAGTGGATTAGGATACTGAGGCAGAGGCAGCCACCACAGTACAGCCAGCGACCCTCATGTGAGAGGACTTCCAGAGCTGCTTTAGGAGGTGGCAAGAATGATGGGATAAATGTATTTGACATGAAGGAAGATTTGAGGGGGATTAATGCTAGTGCAATGTATTTTCCAAAAAGTAAACACTCTAGTTTTGATCATGCCGTCTACCATATATTATATATATCACTATTAGTCTTTTAATTTTGTGTAAAAATATTTTATGTGTAACTATATTAGAGCTTGCCTGCTTCTTCATTGTTATTCTATTTTCTGAACTTGTTTTTGTAAATTTGAAAGAGCTTGTCCCTACCAGTTTGTAAAAGCAGATATGGAAAGATCATCTATCAATGTTCTTTTGTGTCACAAGCAACTTTACTGAGGTATAATTTGTATCCCGTAAGATTTACCTGTGCAAAGTGACACAGTTCAATAAATTTCAGCAAATGTACAATTACAGAGACAGCCTAATGTAGACCACTCCCATGGCTTTGGCAGGTTTAATACCTGTTCACAGCCATTTCCTGTCTTATTTCGAGCCCCAGGTGATCACTAATCTACTGTTTCTCTATGGTCTCCCTTGGGGAATCTACCATAAACGTGACCATCATAAATATGGGTGGGCCCTGTGGTTTTTGGTTTTTCACTAAGTGTATTTTTCAGGGTTGTGCTTTACAATTGTCCCCTTTGTGGATGTCTCACATTTTGTTGATGAATTCACCAGGTGACAGAAGCTTAGGCTGCGCACATTTCTTGGCTACTGTGAGTCATGCTGCCCTTGCAGGTCAGGTGTAATGTCCTGGGTAGATATAGAGTCTTGTTTTGTTTGGATTCACTGGGAATACTGGATCTTATCTTGAACTTACGTTTAGTGCTGTGAAGCTGAACTGTTTCACAAGTGATTGTATCACTTCTCATATTCATCAGCAGCATACGAGGGTTCCAGTTTTTCCACATTCTTCTCCGCAGCTTATTTTCTGTCTCGTTAACTGTCCCAGCAGGCGTCTCACTGTGCTTTAGGTTCGCCTTTCCCCAAGTCCTAATGATGCTGGGCATCTTTCCATCTCCTGACTGGCCAGTTGCCTATCTTCTTGGACAACGTCTATTCACATTGCTTGTCAATTTTTTTGTTATTGAGTTTTAAGATACTTGAATACATCATGGATATGGGTCATCGTTTTATGATTTGAAAATGTTTTCTGCCATTTTGGGGATTTTCAATTTCTTTACCATGCAATTTGAAGAGGAAAAATATATATCTTAAGTTCTATTTTTTAAATTTTATCACTTTGTGGCTTTTGGTTTCATGTTTAAGAAACCCATTGACTAGGCCAAGATCGTGAAGATTTGTTCTTAAGTCTTCCTTTAAGTAGTGTTCCTTTTAACATTTATGTTGGAGCTCCATTGCGAGTTGCTGTTTGTTTGTTACATGATTTAGAAATTCTTAACTTTTCTGTATTAGGTTATTTACTTGTCCTATTGTGAGTTGAACAGGTGTCTTTATCTTGGATGTTTTCAAAACTAAATGAGCATTTGCCCGGCAAGTGCAAGGGCCTGAGTTCAATCCCCAGTGCTGGAAAAAAAAAATAAAAATAAAAAAAATAAAAAAAAAAAATAAAAATAAAAACTAAATGAGCTTCCTGAAGTTGAAAAAGTAAAGGCTAAGCGCAAGGTCCTGAGTTTACTGTTATGATTTTACTTCTGTTCCATTTAAATGTGTTCGTCATTATGCAAGTATTAATAATATGTGTTGTAGTTTTGCAGTATGTTTTGAAATTGGGAAATACGCGTTCACTAACTTTGTGTATTCTCAGGTTTGTTTGGGTCCTTTGCATTTTCCTAAGGATTAATGATTGATTCTTCAAAAATGGCAGCGAGATTGATTGATTGATTGATTTATTGCAGTACCAGGGATTAAACTCAGGACCTTGCACTTGCCAGGCAGGTGTTTATTCCTTTTATCTTCCTGGCCCTTGGCAGTGAGAATTTTGATAGGAATTGCATTAAATCTGTAGGTGAATTTAGGGAATACATCTTCTGATCCAGGAAAATATGACATCTTTCTATTTATTTGGTTCTTTTTAAGTTTATTCACCAGTGTTTTGTGATTTTTGGTGTATAACTTTGTACTTCTTTGACTAACATTATTCCAAAATATTTTGTTGTTCTTGATACTACAGCAGAAGGGGTATTTACTTAGGATTTCTTTCATATTTTTTATTGCTAATGTACAGGGATGCAATTATTTTTTTCTGTCTAATTTCCTGTAGTTTTGCTGGACTATCTGTTGGGACAGTTTGTTTTAGTGGATTCCTTAGGGTGTTATACATAAAAGATGGTGTTACCTGTGAACAGAGACAGTTTACTTCTACCTTCCAAACCCGGAGTTAGTCATACATGGGGATTAAAATCTGTCAGTTGCTTGACTGCATCCGTGGAGATGATCATGCGGATTTTGTTCTTTATTTTCTGTTGTATCAACATGTTCCTTTTAAAAATTCTAGGTCTTCTGTTTTGCTGGTGAAGCCTGTAAAAACGTGGTGTTGAATGTACCTTCTAAACTGGAAGCAGACAAGCTGATTGGCAGAGGTGAGAAATTTCATAATAGCCCTTCTCTGTGTAGTTTAGCATAACTTTAGTTTTCCTAGTATGAGATATGATGTGCACCTTTTAGAGTTGGCTTGAGTCTGCTTATAAGTAGAAACAATGCAGGGTTATTTTGCATATATGTTTTTCGCTCTTTATAACTATTGAATTTTATAGTCAATCTGGTTCAAATATTCTAACACGTGGTTTTTTTTTTGTAGTAATTTGTGTTTAACAATTTAAAAACTGTACAAATAATTATATATAACGTGTGGTGGTTTTATTTCTGTCACATTCCAGTTCATTAGAGGAGTAGAGATAAGGAGCCGAGGGACTCTGAGCAGGGTTTTTATCAGCCTATAGCTGCATGGAGGACCACCACAAGGGGAGGCATTGAGTTCAGAAGCTGAGCTAATCAGTGCATCCACTCTGAATAGCTGAGGCCTAGGTGAAGAGGATATTAGAGGCAAGCATCGTATTCTTGTCCCCAAAGAGGTGCAGTATATCCCAAAAGATATCAAATTTACCTTTGAAACAAAGCACCCCGTTCTGGTTCACACGCCTTGGCTACTTCTACTGAAGGAAGATGCTTTCTTTCCTATGGAGAATTAAAATACAGGAATCTTAGTAAAGAGAGGTCAGAGGTGCTTCTCCAGGGGTTAGACCAGAAATTATTAGTTCCAAAATCCAATATGCAGATGAAGGAAATGCACCATCTTTCCTGAAAATGTTTGCTTCTTTTAGGTGAAACGTCTCCGTAGGTGACGATTTGGATTAAAATGATGGCTGCACCCATGAGTAGCGAAGGAAGCCTTTAAGAGAGGATTATTTGAGTGTTATCTGTGTGTTTTCTGACACATTCATAGGTGAAAAATGGGGTGGAAACAGGTTTTGTTAGGTTTTTTTTTTTTTTTGGTGAAAAGAGTTTAATTACAAGCCGTTTGGGTACTGCAAGATCCCTGGGAAGGGGTGAATGTATTAGAAGACACACAGGGAGACTTGGGACACCTCTCCTGGTGCGCCTCTCTCCATAGGCTGGCCGCTTCTCTCTGATTCCTCTGCGCTTCCTGCTCCTGTTCTCTATTCAGCTTCCAGAGCTTTCCTCTTGGCTCCTCCTCTTCCTCTCTGCCTCCCTGACAAGCCTGTGAGCTCCCAAGGCATCAGCGGGTTTGGCCCTGGCTTTCCCTGCTTTCCTAGTCGGCCTGTGGATGTCTGCAGAAGTGACCTGTTGGCTCTGGAGAGACGGTGAGAAATGAAGCCCTCCTAGCATCCGTCGTCTCCTTCTGATGCAGGGAAAGGCCAGAAGGGGGCTGCGGGCGAGTGTCCAGATCTCTGCACTAGCTCCACTCGGGGGTCCAGCCTGCCTTCCCAGAGCCATTGTTTTTAAGATGTTTGTCAAATCCAGTATACTTAAAAGTATTGCTTTCCTGCCTCGGGGCCGAAGTCCCCAGTGCTTCCAGGTTGCACCAAGTTGCTGGGGCCTCTGACCGCCTTGGCAGGGGGGAAGTGGTGGTAGCCACTGGTCCACGGGAGGTGCAGCCTCACCCTGGGCCTCGCCAGTACGGACCCATAGTGCCCTCTGTAAGTTCTGAGTGCTCGGACTTCTAAGCTTCCCTGCTAAAGGCTGGTGTGGCCTGACACTGGTTGGCCGTGGCCCCCACCCCATGTCCCCATCCCATGGTCCAGCATTTACTTTTCTGGTTCCGCTTGGGAGAATGACACAGGCTGTGCCTTGCGAGAAAATGCCATATTTTGATACTTAAAAAAATTACCTTTTACCAGAGGCCAAAGTTCCTAAAGGAGAAGACCTCATATAGTGTCCGTGGGACCTGAAAGGCTAGGGACACACACAGTATCTTAAAGCTGTGGGCGAAAAGTGTACAAAATATGGGGGAGAAATCACAGATCAATTGTTCTCATTTTACTGCTTGCCTAATTCATCCCCTTTCTTGTTCCTTGTGTCCTTTTGTGTAACTTCTGGCTGATGACAAACTGGGAGAGTATTGTGAAGGAGAACTGTGTGTGTTTACTCAGCTGCATGTGCGGGTGTGTCCTGCAGCTGTGTCACAACTGTCATGCCTACCCCACTGTAATGGGAAGGTCACATTCACAAGCCGACCAAAACCATAGTAAAGTATAAAACACTTTCTGTGATAGAAAGGTGTAATCAATAATTATCAATTATTTAACTGAAAGAAAATTATCCCTTAAAAATTATGGGAAAGGACTGGTGAAGATATCTGGCAAATGCAAAGCTGTTGACTTATATTATTTCACACCACAGTGGTGAAGAAGTTCATTTAAGTCATTTAATTCTTTATTTTCCTTTCTGTACGTGTTTCTACCTGACAACCGGAAAATGTTTACTTGCAGTTAATTGGAAAGCGTGCCTCAGGTCTGCAGACCTCGTCCAGTCGCGGGACCCTGACTTCAGAGTTCTCCGGGATGGGTCCGTGTACACTGCCAGGGCTGTGGCGCTGCCTGATGGGAAAAGAGAGTTCACCGTGTGGCTTTCCGATATGGAGACAGAGACACAGAAGGAGCTAACTGTGGTCCTGGAACATCAGAAGAAGGTACTCAGAGTGTGCTGAGTATTTTCAGGCATTTTTTTTTTTTTTTCATTAAAATACTTTGTAAAAATGGCAGAGGTTGAAAGGATCCTTGGGGATTGGCTCTTCATTCTCTTTCCTCTCCCCCCCTCTCTTCCCCTCCCTTCCCCTCCGCTCCCCTGCCCTCCCCTTCTCTGCCCTGCCTTGCCTTGCTCTGCCCTCCCCTCCCTTTCCTCCTTCCCTCCCCTCTTCTCCCATCACCCCTCTTCCCTCATTTCTTTCCTTCCTCTTCTTAGTTTGCCCCTTTTCTTCCTCTCTCCCTCTTTTTACACTTCACTGAAACCTTTGCTTTGGTTTTACTTTTTGAAATTCAGATGATACCTCTTGCATGAAGGTTTCTTCTATCTCTGAATTCTAGCTAAGGCTTTTGTGTGCCGGAGTCGCATGTAGCTGTTCTTCAATCTTTAGGACTTCTCCTATTAGTGTAAATTGTTGATCATGAGTTGATCAGTTATGAAAATAGTCACACAATGACAAGTGGTTTAGGTTGGATTATACCTATATAGTTAATATAACCTCTATTAACTATACTGATAATAAAGCTAATTTAAAATGACTGCTTAACATTTTTATTAAGTATTTAATAAAGTTATCTCTTAATTAATTGTCACCGAATCAGATTTCTTCCTTGAAACAAAATGGCCATCACTAAAAATGTCTGACAGAACTTTTTATCACGACCGAAACGTTCTGCAACCCACACTGTCTTGTATGGTGGCCCAGTACAAATGTTACTGAATGCTTGGCTTGTGGCTAGTGATATTGAAAGGTAGAATTTTTCATTTAATTTAATTGTAGTTAACATAAATAATCATATGGTCAGTGGTATCCAGTGGCTGCCATATTGCATAATGCAGGTTAATCAGCCTACGAAGGACGTGCATTTCCTTTCTCTGGTTCACCTGAGACTGGGAGGTTTTAATAGAAGAGGTAAATGTCCGATAAATTATTTCAGAGAGAATGTATTCTCCATCTCTATGTAGAGCAGGGCAAGAAGAGCTAAGAGTACAGTGATGATTTTCCTAACCTGAAAATATGGCCAGTGTTGAAGATGTATAAAAGAAAATCCTCTATCTTATGAGATGTCTAAAATCCTTTCTACCTCTCCCATCCCGAAAGACTTCATTAACCAGCTTTAGCGTCCACGTGGGAAGTTCCTGAGAGCCAGCTGCTGGAGAGGTGCTGGCTGCCGGCTGTTTTACAGTGAAGCAGGCTATGGAGATTCTGATTTATTTTTTCTTTCTCTGAACCCAGATACTGAAGAAAAGGTCTAGTAAAGAAGCTGTTCTCAGGAGATCCAAGAGGAGATGGGCACCCATTCCTTGCTCCATGCAAGAGAATCACTTGGGCCCCTTTCCTTTGTTTCTTCAGCAAGTAAGTATTCAGTTCTTCCGATGAGAGCACTGTAATCCTCCGAGTTTGCTTTTCTCAGGTTAAGTATTCACAAAACAAGTCTGATTGAAAGTGGTCATGCAGTGCAATAAAAGACTAAAATGAGAAACAGAAAATGGCTCAGATACTATTATGATTTGTGTCTAGCTGTCCTCCCAAGGCCTCATGCAGTCAGTGAGGTCGCTTCTAGAATTGGTGATTAATTCATGGCCAAAGGCTGGGATTATGGGTGTGAGTGCTACACTGGACCTGGGGTGGGGAATCTGCATTACAACGTAAGGAGGAGAGCAAGGCTTGCAAGAGGTGCAGCTGCTGCCCCTCCCTTTGCTCTTTTCTGCTGCCACGCATGGCTGCGCTCTGCCATGTGCTGCTGACTTGGAGCCAGGGGAGTATGGACTGAAGCCTCCCCTAATTGCGAGCTCGATAAACTTTTCCTTTCTCATTGTTGGGTGTCCAGTATTTCGTCCTAGCAACAAGAAAGAACAACTAGGACAGATACCTATGATACAAGAGTAGACTCTCCAGCCATTGAAAAATGATTACTTATTTTTCTTTCATTTTGCAGTTTTTGAGCACCTACTGCATTCTGTGGTAGACACTGCTGTAGGCACTAAAGACAGAAATAAATGTAAGCCCAGCCCTTGCTCTCACGTGGCTCATTGGCTTAGTGAAGGGAACAGGAATGGACAAATGATGACAGCGCTTAGTGAGCAGTGTTATGAGAGGAACATCCTTGTGTCTGCTTTATTCCTCTGAAATTTTTATTACAGTGGATACTGTTTAATATTGATGGTGAAATCTCCATGTTACTTGTTTCATATTCTGTTCAGTACTGCTAGGCCCTTGTTATTGCTTCATAAATATTATATCTTATACACTAAAGAGATGTATTAAAAAATGACTTTTGGTGACCACATTTGCACTGATCACACATAATTTTGGCTTTTACGTTTGCTAAATCAGTTACTGCTTCTCAGTATTCATTGCTTTGGCTTATGCACACTTGACATATTGAACTTTTCCCTCTTCCTAGAATACCTTCCTTGGTTGGTTTCTAGGAAACTATTTATTCAGTTCTCCATTTTCTTCATGGTCACTTTCTTGTTGTTGTTGTTTCTTCCCTGATCTCTAGACTTTGGAGAAGTCCCGAGCTCAGTTATTGAGCCTTGTTTCTTGCTCACTTCTGTGTGCTGTTTGTTCATCAGTCTTACCTTTCTGATTGGTCTAAGAACATTTTTCTTCTGGATATTTGTGATATCTTCATTGCAACCCAAATTTCTTATTGGTATTTCCACATTAAAGTCTAACAGGCATTTCAAACTTACATACACACATCAAATGCTATTTTTCTTCTAAACAATGCCTTCCATTTCAGCGGAATTGCTTCTTCATTGCTTCCAGCTGTTTGGACACTTGTGTGTTTTCTGAGGTTTTGTTAGTGCAGAGAATAGTTCTCTCTGTGTAGCTAACTGATAGGGCTTTATTGCAGCGTGTCTAATAGATTATGGAATTGGTGGGAGGGCTGAAGAGCTTTTTATGAACAAATCACAGGCAACTACACCACCAAATCCACACCAAGGGGCACAGTGGTTTCTTCACAGTGAACACTGATGCTCTACCAAAATGCCACTACCCTTGGCCCAGAGAGGAAAGTGCCACAGTAAGTGGCTGCTCCTCCTCATACAACTCTGCATCAGCCTCTCGGTTGTTCCAGCCAGTTTTAGCAGAAGTCCTGGCCCAGTCCCATCTCTCATCACCATACAAAGCTGACGAGTAACTTTTGCTGCTACCCCATCCAAACCCATCCCAACACAATCTAACCCAATTCAAAAGAAGAGAAAGGAAAGAAAAGGAACAAATGCCAGCAAAACAGAAAGCCCTCCAAGATATTTGACTTATTTGATATATATTGTGAGATATTTGCCTCACTTGTGACTTTTAAATCTTGTGTAAGCCCATTTGATTGTCTTGTATATATGTCCTGGACCCTGATTTGAAGAGATAGTGGACACATAATAGGAAATAGGCAGGGAAACCTTTCAGAGATAGGAAGAGATCTTAGCGCGGGGTGAGCTGGGAAGAAGGAGGAAGTGAAGTAAAAAGGATTAAGATGGGATGCACTTAGGTACTAAGGCCCCGCGGTGAATATGTTCATTATGTATCACAGCCCTACACTAATACAAATCAGAGAAGGAGATTCTGGAACATTTTACATTTGGGGCTTGGTTTTGTTTGAATCATTCTAGCATCTAGACTGTGTAGGACGTAGTGGAACACGGCATTAGTGTTGAGCCCCACTGACCATGTCAATGTATTCTCAGAATTATGCTTTTTATTTCTGATTGTTATAGAATATTAAAATATGTATATGTTATTAAGATCCCAAATGACAGTGGCTTAGGTGAGACACTCGTTCATTGCTCTTCGGTACAAGCAAGGTGCTGTAACAAGTTTTAATATGAAAAGGACCCGAGGCACCAGGCTTTTTAGCTTTTAGTTTCGCTAGCCCCATTCTGACTCACCAGACTGTCAGAAAGGATGAACATACTCCTTTGTTTTCTGGAGCACAGCTTGGATTTTATCGGGCTGCATATTTTTATTTATGTTATTTATGTTATCGTTTTTATTTATATCACTTTTGCCCACCCCCTACCTTTTGGATTTTAATGAAATCATGACTTATGTCAAGGTACACTGAAAGATGCTTTTCTTCAGGCATCTCTTCCATCAGCTATACATTCTAATACCAGAGAAGAAGCACAGAATAGGTACAGGCCTATGTGAAGGCCCTGCAGGGTAGCATCATCCTTGACCTCTGTCTTTCTCCACACATCCAACCACTAGCAAAGCCTTTGGCTGAATCCTTAAACGGTATCCAGAATCAACACCATGCACTGCTCTGGCTGTTACAGGTTAGTCTAGGGTGTTATAGTCGCTCCCCTCCATGTTTACAGTCACTTTCTAGACAGTCTCCCTGCTTTCTTCTTTACTTAAAAAAAATCTATATTAAGAATAAATTGAAGTCTTGTCCTTTTAAAACCTTAAGTATTGCTTTTTTAAAATATAAAAAAGTATTACCTCTTTGAAATACATGCAAAATACATCATCTTTTAAAAGTCAGGCTATATGGTGAAAAAAATTATAAACCATTCAAAATAACAAAGAACATGCCTAATTCACTAGCAATAAAAAAAAAAAAAAAAATAACCAGATGAATGGATTGGCAAGGGAGCTTAATAGTAGACAGCTTCCCAAAGAAAACAAGCAAGTGGCCAAAAGGTACATGAAAAGATGGGTGACATCACTAAGCATTACAAGCAAAAGCCACAGTGAGATGCATCACTTCATATCCGTTAGAAAGGCTGCAAGCAGGAAAGGCGGGACACAAGCGTTGGCAAAGATGTGAAGGAAAGGGGCCTCGGATACTGCTGGTGCGAGCGCCCTTAGACTTATATCAATTGGAAGATGGTAGAAAGTCCTTACGAGCAAGTCAGACTAGAAATACCATAGCAGCCAGCCATTCTGCCTCTGGATAGACATTACTCTTTTAATGACCAAGTCGCAGTCCTGCAATCTAGACTGTTAACTGAGCTGGTTACTCAATGAGGAATTTTGTGTACATTTTAATATTCAGAACAAAAAATCAGTCAAAGGGAATCTCCAGCTTGATGACTTTCCTTTTGCTTGGATGACCCTCACATGTAGTACTGTAATGTATAACAGAGCATACACTGTACCATACACTGTAATAGTACCATACACTGTAATTGGTAAAAATTACTGTATTGTACCGTATTGTACTGTAGACGCCACCATAAGCCAACACTGCTTATAAGGCCGAATGTGGGTTGTAAGGCCCAGTGGTGGGTCCTGAGTTCCAACAGCACAACTTAGTCTTCAATCTGAATGGTCCTTTTATGGGTGCTTAAGTGAGGAATGTCTGTGTATTCAAAGGACATTAAAGTAGTTGTCACGGACATATCTGTGCACCTATTGTATTGCAGGGCTACTCATAATAGTTAAGATATGGAAACTACTGAGGTGTCCATTGGTAGATAAATACTTAAAGCCTGTCTCCCACTCTCTTCTCTCTCACTGTCCTCTACGTCACGCAAATATACACACATACACACACGAAGACAGAATTCTTATCATTTTCAACAACATCGATAAAGCTAGAGAACTTTATAACAAGTGAAATAAACCATACACAAAGGGATGAATACTGCATAATATCA
>PVKN010004382.1:0-15127 GCA_004027915.1 Capromys pilorides
CACCTTAAAGTCTGGCTCCTCTAAAAGAATGAGTCTGTATTATTCAAATGTGTATTTAGAATAAAATCTAAATGTGTCTTACTATTGGTCAAATTGTTTAATTTATGGGACATCAGGACACTGAAACTATTCTTCTATAAAGAAAGCAAAACTAAATTAAGACTAAAGATAGAATGTTAGTTATACAAGGACCCTTTTCCAGTGTTTAATGTGTTTTACACAAACATTTAAGAGAATGTAGCCTCTCTATAAGAGATCAAAGACATAATAAACCTAGGAACCACAATAAAATAATATCCTTTAATGGCAGAAGGTAAAACTTGTCAGAGGCTCACACAGACCTCAAACAAAACTCCTCTACTCCTCATAAGTTAAAATAGGCTTTCTTTTTTAGGTGACCTGAATCTACATTTGAAACATATTTGAATTGATAAGCATACTTAACAAAAACTCTGTCCCTCTTCATTAAGCACATTTGAAACTAATTCTCTGAAACACTTAGGGCATAACAGTGTCTCAGAAAATTTGACTTAAAATTTTAGCTTTTACAACAAATAAAAAATAAAATGTTTCACTCATAAATGGCAGATATGGTTGCCAATTGTCACTGCAAATTCAGCACCATTCCCATTTAATAATAACCACTTAAACATGTTTTCTTCCAAATAGCTATTAAGAGTAAAGATCTCTCTCCTCCCCTCCCCTCCCCTCCCCCTTCCTCCCTCTCTGCTCTTCTATGCCATTATTTTAATGGTAGAGTCCTATTTCCAAATAATTTGAGTTCCATGCATTATTTCTTCAATTATTCCCTTACTAACTGGGGAGCTGAATTAGCAACACTAGCAACCTTCAAGACCAAGGCTATGTCCGGGCATCTCCAGCCTGCTTACTCTAGAAAAACAAAAGTCAATTTGCATCACAGTACTGCATACAGGAGGACTCCAACTAGTTTTCCCAGACCTGGAGTCTCTCCAGAGCTTGAATGTGTGTCTCCGCGCATGTATTCAATCAAAACAACCCAAGTTGACTTTATCAATCCTTCAAAATTGATTTACTTCCAACTCAAGCTCTTTCTTTTTTGGCGGGGGGAGGGGGAGGGCTGGCTCAGGCTGTCTTAAGGGTGGGTCTGGTAAGGCATGTGGGGCTGGAATCAAACCCTGGTCCCTGTGCTTGACTGCATTTGCCCCAGCAAGCGACTAAACAACTGAGGTAAGCTGCAGGCCCCACCACTCAAGCTCTTTCCCTAGGTTCCAAGACCCTGAGTCATCTGTTTCCTCTTCTCCTCTCCCAAACTAAGTGATGCTCTATTGAGTGCCCTCCTCTCTGCTGTGGCCAACTCCTTGCTCACATCATCCTGGTTTGACTCTTTCTCACAACTTACCACAACTGTGTAACGTGTCCTGTGTGCTCTCCCTAGATCACTGGTCAAGTCCTAAAGAATCCAGTCAAAAATCATTTTCCTAAAGTAGAACAGCCAAACCACTGGCCCACTCAAAATTCACCAGAGGCACTAGGGAGTAGACACTGTTAGTCCTTTCCAACAGCCTTTTTCCTTGTTGCCAGAGAACAGGACTAATTATGCCCATAAGCAGTGGTCAGCCCCAGGAGACAATACGGGCTAGGTCTGAACCCACCAGAGGCATCTCCCTCTTTGCCAATGAACTTGGATCAATAAAATAGAGAAGAGATGAGAGAAAATCTTTTCCTTCTTGGTAAGAGATGTACAGGTAGGAAAATGTTCTCTGCTACCACTCCCCCAGCCCCAACCCACCCTCCCCACCACCTCACTTCCATTTTCACACACTATCACATCAGGGCATGATGTCCAAAGCTACAATAATGTCCAATACTTAGCCAGTGAGAAAATTGCTCAAACTCCAAGATTTGTGGAAAAAAAAGACCATCAGGAGTTGTTGAGGATATAATTGAGACATCCAAAAAGCTTGACCTACCTACCTACCTAAACACTTCTCTAAGCCAATACAACTTTGTAGTGTCCATCACCATGCTTTATGTTCTCTGTTATCTGCTGCCTGAAGCATTATAACTGACTCACAAATAGCAAACTATCAAGTATCTCTGCAGTCCCACAACTTGGCATCACCTAGGATCCTCACATCAGACCTATGAATCAGTCTACATTATAACAAGCTCTCTAGGCAATCCTCATGTATGATAAAGATTGAGAACCACTGTGACAGAAACTAATCACATTACTTTTTACCATCTCTGTGTACCCTACATACCACAAGGTATACGTGGTCTATCATTTCTCCAGTAATAGTAACCTCATTTCACTAGGTTTCAGCACCATGTGTTGCACATTTAATTTTATCTCTTAATCAAAGGTTTCAACTGGAAGCCTCCCAACACTGAGAGAAACACAGAGGCCCCTCCTAGGAGGACAGAAGGTACAGAGGTCTATGGTGCATCTGGGCATGCATGCCCATGCAAAGGGCTGCAACACAGGAACGGACAGAGTGTCACTGTCTCCAAATTAGTGTTATTTTTAAAGAAAACCTGGAATCTTGATTTCTAGGCTAAGACTTCTACAGATGATTTTTTATTTAAAGTACTGTGGGATTAAACAAAATAAGGCCTCAAGTGGGTTCAGCTTCCAATTGAATTTGTGCCCTAAGGAGGTAATTCTTGAAATATCAACATATACTTTGAACACTGTGACCACATACATTCATTGGCTTCACCTACAGTGACTCAAATTAATTTTCTTTGGCTAACTGCACATTTGTCTATGCTGAGCACAGGATGTTCATCAACATTCCACTGTTTAGAAAAGCGAAACAGGGAATTTGCAGACCTCTAGGTAGTGGCAAAAGGATTATTTTATCTGTTAATCACCTCAGATCATAAACTTAGGTCAGAGTTTCTCAGGAGCCTACAAAAATGCCACAACGGTGAGGGGAGAAAATGATCTACGCAAGCAACACACACCAAAAAAGCCCTACAAGATTAATATTAATAAATGCATATTTAAATACCTACAAAATGTCAACAAAGGTCAACTGTTTGACCCAGATATGTTATCACATCATATTAAATACAGGATATGTAATGTTTGATATGACGTGGAGGGGAGCCCAGATCAATGATACATGAAGCCTGACAAAGTTCTAAGAAGACTCTGAGTACACTCTGAAACCACCACTCTTTCTTAAGTTTAATCGGCTTTAAAGCTGACACAACTCCTTTCCTTGGGTCAATTTCACTCACACAACTGGGTACAGAGCTGGCCATGGGAGCAGAACTGCCCATAGTGGAAGGTAACCATATAAAATAACTTACTAAAAATGACTCGGTTACCAGAAATTGAACTCAGGATCCTGCACATGCCAAGCAGGCACTATACCACTGAACTATGTCCCCACTCCTAGAAATTATTTTTGTATCTCATCTGTAAATAAATTTTTCTGAAACAAATGTTGAAGAGAAAAAAAAAACATACAAAAAAAAAAGCACGCTTGCAGAGTCCCTCAAAATTACCGTATTCAGGTTTTTTTGTAATTATTTGTTAATTTACTGCCAATGTTTAAATTCCAGGATATTTATCTTAAAAACCTTGATTATTGCTCTCCTGAAAAAAATAATTGTGTAATGTGGAGACACTGGATCCACATGTTGGCATGGCAACAATCTACTAATGCAACATTACCCCTTTAAGTGGGGCATGTTCTGTACTGGGCCACAAACTATTGTCGTGTAGGTTAATTGGCTGTCTCTGTAGACATTTGAATGTGAGCCATGGTCCAAGTCTTTAAAAAAACCTCCTATTTCTTACAATATGACTTCTACATGGCACTTCAAAACCCATCATGGAAGAATTTGGAAATTTCTCAATCTGTTTCCAAAATTTAAAACCACCACATTGTGGATCCCAAAAAATAAAAGAGGTAGTTCTCATCCTAGCTGAGAATATCAGTCTATGGAAGGGTTCCATCAAATCCCTCTCGCTATAGACCCTGAATTTGAACCATGGTGCCAAGAAGAGAGACAAAAAACAAATTACCCTTCAATCTTTCTTATCTTTTAAGTTATCCAACGTAGAAGCCCAATAAGGGGGACTCAAATACTAGCACGAGAATATCTTAATTATACATAGTAATCAATGAATAACACACTTAATAATTGAAAGTAAAATTTGGGACTGAGGGCCAAAAAAAACCACAGAACTAATCTGCAAAAGGATAAGAAATCAATATCTGTATTTTAAAAGGAAAAGAACAATTGTAAGTATATGTAGAAAAACCTAGCGAAGGTCCAATTTCATTATTAACCTACTGGATGACTCTAACTCATTTACACCCCCATTAAGTACATTTTATTCTGGGGTGGCAGACCTCCGACAACTGCATGGTAATTGATACTCTATGCATTATTTCCTCATTGTTGAAAAATTTTAACTGAACTCCCAGGAAAGAAAAACTCCCGATGTATAGTTGCTGGGTCACCAATTAATTTGTGTCACATAATAAAGACTTTCTAAAACTATACAGATTTCGGTTGAATTTGCTAGCCACATCAGAAAAAGAAATGTTCCAACAGTAGATTTTCCATTTGAAATTGAAATGGAAATTAGGCCTGAGAAAAAAAGAGGTGACTTTAAGCTTATACATCAGTGGCTGGTTCATGAATTATTAACTGATTTTAATGATCCTGGCTATATTTTATTTGAAGTTATTCTCCTACTTGCAATGACTTTTGAACCCTCAAAACTCTTTCATCCATTCTCCACAGACAGTACACTTTCATGAGCTCTGACATTTAAAAAGGATCCATATACTCAGAATGTAAAGATAATACACTCACATATAATTTATACAAAAGGCTCTGGCCATTTGTTAAAGGGGGAAATGAATGAAACCCTATTATTCACGGTTTGTAAATAAATTTAAAGATAAGCCCTAACTTTTCACTTGTTAAGGCTAGAGAGGAGAGTCCTGTGTTTCTTTTAAAGTTTCCCAGATGGTCATTAAAACAAGAAAGAGCAGCAACATACTTTTTTGAAATCCATCATTTCTTATCCAGAAGGATAACTGAAGGCACCAAAAGTTAAGTCTTAGAAGATTAATAATTACAGGTGTTCGCAAATGAAATAATGTGTCTTTGTATGCTAGATTTGTTATTACCAATATAAATCTACAGTGAACAACATACTTCAGATAAACAAGTCAGCTGTGAAACAAAATACTATAAACTTTTAATTAGCACTTGCTGTTTTATACTCATAAAAGTTAATTTTTTCCCTTCTATGACATTTGGTGTACAAAGAAAAATTACAAGGAATAAAATTGTGAGGTTTTTTCTTTCTTGAAGAAAATACAGACTTGTGTTTCAGTACATTGTTTTTTACCTGTAAACAAGTCAATGGAAACACCCTTTTCAATGAATACAATTTGATTCCTCCCAATGTGGAATGCTCTAACTTTCAGAAGTTGGTTACCTACAGCACTTAGGATGAACAGACTGCTAAATTATCAAGCGAGTAAGTTATTTCAGGCACAGAAGTGGATTTGAAAATATGACACCAACCGGCTTTTATCCTGAAGTTGAACAAGAATCTCAATAAAAAAATGACTGTTTTCAAGCTTTATATTCCCTACCTGAAATAAATGTTCTTGAGTTTAAATTGACTCAAAATAGCCTTTTTTGGAAAATAAAAAGAGACACACAAAATATCCACAATTTCCTCTGGTCCCTTGAAGTACCCTTGGGATCCCAGTGAACAGAGATTTGCCACGCATTGCAGTGACTGGATTAGTACAATAGGTTTCTATTTTGGTGTCATTCGAGTGTTGCTGATCTTAAATCAGAAAAAGAAGTAGTTACATTAGACAAGGTAATGGCTTCCAAAAATAAGAGCATGGCCAGTTTATACAAGGCTTGTATACATGGGCTAAGTTGTAAGGAGATAAATAATACCCCACTGGAACAATTAGATGCATTCTCAGAAACACTACATCCTTAATTAGGCTGCCTAAGTCCCTGACTGAACATACACGCGAGACTTTTTAAAGCTCTTAATAATCTGGGTAAAACGAAAGTCAGAAGATAGAAACCAAACCTCAACTCTGGCTACAGTGATGGGCCTTTTCTTGCTTGCTTTTCAATGCTTAATGTATTACTCTTAGAATTCTGAAACTATGTATACCTCACCATAATCACCAGTTAAAAACACTGAATAAAGTTCCTTCATTTACCCCTTACTGGGGGCCCCGCGTTTCACACACTGGGCTGGCCCTGGATGACACCAGGGCAAAGAGAGAGACCATAATGGTGTTTCAAAACTTCATCACTAGAGTTGGGAACAGGATAAACAAATCGGCACAGGAGCCTCCATCAGCCACAGAGCACAGCAAACTGCTTCTCACCCTAGATTCAATTCCTTCCCTTCCTGTTATTTATTCATTAGTTTTGTATAGCACCTTTCTTTCAGCAGGCTCCTTATTTCCTCCTCTGTTATCCCAGGAATCATAAACAAACTATGATTTGAAACACCGGGGGAGGAGGGAGGAGCAGGGGGAAGGGAAAAGAAAGTCACACTCAAAAAGCACAGGCCGGCTGGAGCTGGGCTCTTTCTCTGAATATCGCCCTCCGGGTGATGGCATCGCCAAAGCTCGGCCCTAGGGGGTTGCAGGAAGAATAAGAGACCCGGGGTCCCAGCGTCCCTGGCTTGGGCTGCCGCACGGACTTGCTGCGCCGGAGCCCTTCTAAGGTCCACCTGAAACGCTCGGTCCTGGAAGTTCGTGCAGGGGGAGGCGCAGGGGGTGTGACTCCAGGGCGCAGCAGAGGGCGGAGGTCTGCAACTCTGATATCTCCGAAATGCAAAACTTAACCTCCCCAATTTTTTTTTTTTTTTAAAGATGAGAAGCCACCCCTTGCCCTAAGTCGGGAGGGACCGGCACCACCTTGCCGAGGTCCAAGACGCTCCGGAGAGACGCAAGCGAAAGGCCAGCTGCAGAGGTCCCACTACCTCAGGCCCTCCCTGCCGCTGCCCCGGGCCCAGGGCACACCAAAAGTTTGTTCCTTCCCTTTCCCAGGGACCAGCTCCAGAGTGGGTGGGGGAGGTAAGATGGACGGGGGTTGTGGACCGAAACCATCGGACCCAGAGATGAGGAACCCCGCGCTGTCCCCCGTCCCCACACACTTAGGGGGCTGCGACTGTGTTTACTAATAAAAGCAACAAAGAATCACACGCAAGTCCCGTCTTTCGGTCCTCAGGCGGCTCTCGGTTTGGGGCAGCGGATCGTCTAGGGGGGAGGTGAGCCGACGGGCAGAGAAGATCGCCGGACAAGGGACAAAAAAAAAGGGTGGGAAAGGGGCGGAAAGAGAAGAGCGGGGAGAGTTGGTCAGAGCTGGAGGAGCAACCGGAAAGCAAAGGGTAAGGGCGCAAAGAGGGCAGAGAAAAGTGAGCAGGAGGTGAGCTGGAGCTGGGGGCGCGCCCGGTGGGAAGGTGGCCCCCGTCCCCCGCCCGGCCCGGCCCGGCCCGGCCCGGCCCGGTCACCTTGCTGTAGCCGTAGTACCCCAAGCACTGCGCGAAGTCCAGGCCGGTGGGGTCCCCGGCCGCCGCGGGGTAAAACCTCACATCCATGTCGCAGCCGGGCCCGGGGCCGGGGGCCGGGTCTGGGGCTCGCCGGGGTCGGTGCCTGCCTCTTCACGGGCGCTAGATCCACCGTCCGGGGCGTCCGACCGGGGGCGCCCTGCACCGGCGCACGGGACTCGGCGCTGGAGGGGCGTCGCTCCCGGAGCGCTCGGAACCCGGGAGCCGCGGCTCCGGCACACAAAGGCGCGGCCACGCGAGCCGCGAGAGAGCGGGAGGCGGCCCGGGGGACGCGCCCCACTGGGGCACCGAGGCAGCCTGCGCGCGGGCCGGGCGCGCGGGGCGCAGCGCGGGGGCCCGGGGCGGCGCGGCGAGTTCAGGTGCGCGGGGCGAGGCCGGGACTACGGCGGCGGCCCCGCTCCTCCTCCTCCTCCTCCCCAGGCGGACTGAGCCGAGGAGCCGCGGAGACAAGGGGCCCGGCCCCTCCCTCCCGCTCCCCTCCCGCTCCCCTCCCGCTCCCCCTCCCGCTCCGCCGCCGGTCCCCTCCCCGCCGCCGCCGCCGCTCCGCCCCTCCCACCGCGAGCAGCTGGCGCGCCTCCCGCCCCGCCGGTGCGCTCCCGGCCGGACTGGACCCCGCCGCCTCCGGGCGCGCCTGCTCCGCCGCGCCCCTACCCCGCGCGGGCTCGGGCTCTCGAGTGCCCGCGCAGCCCCTGCGGGCCCTGGCCCCGCACCGCGGCCGCCCCTCTGCTTCCCACCTCGCCCCCCTTCCCTCTCTGGTCCTCTTTGTCCCCTCTCAGCGCTTCTCGCTCCCCTCCTTTCCTCGCCGCCCTGGCCGGCCCTGCGCCCCTGGCGTCCCCCTTGCTTGCTTCCCCATCCCACTTCCCTGGGCCAGCATCCCTCGCCGTCCGCTCCCGACCCGCCCCTCCTCCCTTGTGCCCGCTCGCCTCATTCCTCCAGACCCTGGGCCCCTCTCTTTCCTCGTCTTTCCCCCAGTATCCCCTTCATGGACACACCTAGCCCAGCAGCGGGCCTGCACAAGGGTCTCCCGGTAGCGGGCCCCTGGACCCCGTGTACACCTGTGGTGTTTCCCAGGCGGGGTACTGGGGCCTGACCTTGCACAGGTAGGAAGACTGGGAGCCTCCCTGGTTAAGCCGTGCGTAGGTTCTCTTCGTATTTTCTTTGCTCTTGTTTGTATTCGAAAGGCGTTTGAGTAACTGGATCTAGGGAGATCATTCTGCTCTGCACGAGAAAATGTCCCTATTTTCCTAAAAGGTTCTAGGTGATTAACTTCCCTGCCCTGCACTCACCCACCTCCTCTTTATTTCTTTTTTCTTTCAGCTGCACCTTTTCCCTCCCTTGACTTTATTGCGCTGAGTTAATTTGAAAGTTTGGCCTTCAGCCTTGTCGGAAGCAAACGTTAGAGAAGCTGTTAGAGCTACTTGAACAGTAGGGGAGAAATTTTGAAATATTTTGTCTGACACTCTCAAACAGTGTCGTCACTGCATTGATAATCCTTCGCTAGCCCAGGACCTAAACTTTTTTCAGACAGGCATTACACGGTTTTCTTTTCATTTCTTCCGTTTTTCAAAGTAGACATTCGGTCTCGAAACACCTGTGTGTCCCTTCTTCACTCAATGTGATCTTTCCGGAACCAAGCTGGAAAAATAAACTTCAACTAGGTGAAAAGTGTGTGTATTTGCCCTTCTGTTAGCACAAACGTGGATCAGGAGACTGCGAGAGGGAGCTGCTTGTGTTCCAGAAAGGCAGAACTGCTCACATTGTCCCTGGATTGACTGATCTTCCCCCACTCCAATCCCACTCCCGAAAAAGCTTTGGTCGCCTCTTGAGTCTCCAATGTAACGTTGACAACCCAGCGGCGCTCCCTAATGGCCCAGCGGGTTGCACAAATTGGCAGTGCGCTGAGATATTATCAGGACAACACCCCATTGAGTAAGTTCTTGAAACACAGAAGTGGAGGCCCTTTCTCTGGGCCACTGGGCGCCTGTGCCCTCTCCACCAATCAGAGCTGGAGGTTGCAGTGGCCACCTGTTGTCGGGAAAGAGAACATCATTTAAGTTTCACTATGAGTATTTAACAATGCCCTGTAGTGCAGGGTCTGGCCACAAGAGAGGAGCAGCCTGGGGAACCCGAAGAACATTTTTTCGCCCCAAATAGCTCTGAAGAGGATCCCATATAGCTGGGAAACCGAATCTTTCTTTACACACTCATTCCTCAGCTTCTGCTTGTACATCGGGAGCAAACTGAGCTTGATGACAGAGGGTAAAGGAAAGTAAAATCAAAGTTACAGAGTGAGAGTAAACCTAAAGTTGTAAACGGACCTTCAGGATAAGGCAGACAAATAGTCTTCTCAGTGGAAACCTCTCGGCTGCCTGGCCAGGAACTGCAGGGCTGCTGAAGTGCTGCATTAAGCATTGCAGGACTGAAAGGAGAACTTGCTCCCAAGAAGCTCTCAGAAGTCAGGAGCTTCCCGCAACTCTTGCCCACTCTTTCAGACGTATTTCCTTTAAAATCCCTTTGCTGGTGAGGGGCAAATACCTTGGAAGTGGGCGGGGAGGGGGGGGGAATATCATTGGTCTTCATTTTGTTATTGTAATTTAGGATGCCAGGTAAGCAACAGTTGAGAGTATAGGTTTTCATTAGAGAGAGGAGGGTAAAGGAAACTGGATGAGACTTCAGATGTCCATGTTGAGGCATTTAAAATGAGAAAAATTAGTGGTCGTTGGGGAAAGCTGCCCACTTGCTGGTGTTGCCCAATCCACATGCATTCAGCCACCATTGCTATGTGCTCACCATGTGCCAGACACTGTTTCGGGGAGCCTGTGAATGAGGAAGAGAATGCCAACCCAATACAGAAATCCTAAAGGGATTATGAATTGGACTACACACATGCATGAACACATGTCTGGTCCCTTCCTGTCACCTGGAGATCATGCCAAGCCACAGCTGCTGCTGCTATAGGGAGAAATGACCTAATAAACAAATTTGCATCTACTATAAACGATGCAAGGTTGAGGCCTCTAGGGAATTTGCAAAGGGAGGCTCCAGGGAGGAGGTGGTACTCATTGTTCATGACTGCAGGATCCCAAGAACCTCACATCACACTTGGTATAGTGTGTTTACAGTAAGTAAATACTCTTTTAAGGGCCAGCCCAATAGTTCAGCAGATTAAAGCTCCTGCAAGCAGGTGCAGGGGCCAGGAGTTCAATCCTAGGCCTGCTATGCTGTGTCCCCCCCCTCCATTACCCCCCCTCAGACACAATTGAGACTGGGTGTGGTGATATGCACCTGTGATCCCAGCTCTTGGAAGCCTGTAAACAGGTAGATCACTGTGAGTCCAATCTAGTACTGAGACCATGAATACCCTGTAGACCCTTCCTTATAATACAAAAAAAAAAAAAAAAAAAGTAAATACTCTTTTAACACAGGATGTTTATAAGGAAATTGGGAAGGAAAGGAAAAGAGGGAGGGAAAGTAGGAAAAGAAAGGAAACTTACTAGTGGAGTATTATTTACAGGGAATCTGGTAAGGGAGAATTTGAGGAGTGTGCCCAGGGAGAGCAATCTACCTTAAGAAGGAAAAGTATCTGCTGTTTTGGTCTCTCTGTGTGTGCTAAAACTAGGATTATATAAGTTTTTCATTTAGAACTGATCTGGTTAAGTTCTCCACTGCATGTGAAATATATCTGGCTTTAAGAGTTGGAGTGAATTCTTCTCTCATTCACTAAAAAATTTAAAACAGTGCTCTAAAATATTAAGGCAATTGTAACTGTTGTGTTATATGCCACTTAAGGCTTACACCTTTTCCAGCCTGTCAGCACTGTGGTTTATGAAATGCCATAAACAAAGACTTCCTTTATATTAAGCCTTGAATTTGAAGAAGCTTCCATGACAATGTATCTTAACTATGCTTTGAACTTACACTGAGCAGCACTAACTGTTACTGATTAAGAAGGACAGCAGATGGGCCGGCAAGATGTTTCAGCGGTCTAAAGCGCCTACTTAGGAAAGCTTAGGCAACTGCAGGATTCGATCCCCGGCACCACATGCTGCACCTGCCCCATCCCCAGGGCAGGCTGAGCCGGCTGTTAAAATAAATAAATAAATAAATAAATAAATAAATAAATAAATAGTCTGAAAATTATATATATTTAAGGGACAGCAGAAAAATCCATTTATAGCCAAAACCTCAACTTTTGACCAAAAGAAAATTTCTTTAGGGTTTTTATATGATTTGGGTCAAAATTGTCACTCTTACCATCTTGTTTCTAATTAAATAGTTGGTGTTGCTAAAGAACCTCTTCTTAATACAGTGGGAAAATGCACCAACTTCTAAATAATAAAAATACTACATCTTGGCAGAACTCTGAAAACTTTATTTCTGTATTTTATCTTGCTCCATAGCAAGAAGGTCCCCCATGAGAACTGCCTTAAGCTAAACGTACTGGGTGTTATAAGCAGAAATCTTGCTAAGACTCCTACATTCAGGAATCTGTGAAAGTAATTTAACCCCTCGTGTTCTGCTTGCCCAGATGAGCTGAGGATACCATTAAACATTATATATAACCCAAATCTCTTGAGTTTTGGTGATGAAAAGTCCTATCCAAATATTATGATCCTCATTTGCAATGTGTAATGTAGCCAAATTAACAGCAGCTTCAAATGGAAATTAACAAGGCCAAAGCTACTCAGAGTTTTTTTCCCCATCTATTTCCATAGTAACAGCTAGTGTATTATACTGGTAAAACATCTGATAGTTGGTTTTATATCTGAATTTGGCTTCATGTCATAAAGAGTAGCATTCCATCCAGTCTGGATTCTTAATAAGTGTATATAATTCATCTCTTCAATTTAAGAGAGTTTTGTGTCAGAAAAATCAACACTTCACACCCATAGTCTGGATCACAGGTAGATAAAATCAAGATCCACCATAGCTCTCATGATCATTATCCTAAAGCTATGGTGGATGGCTATACACATTGTATGTAGAAAGAATTCTGATGTTGACACCCTCATTACACACTTCCACTGCAGGATCCACAAACAAAGAGTTCCACACAGAAGTTAGAGTGTGAAAAAAATCCCCATGCATAGTTATTTTTAGGTTCAGTTTTCAAACAACCTATCCATTTTGGTCTGGGAATTTGAGCTATTTTAATATTTTTATTTTGCTCAAAAGTATGGGCAAATGGGGAAAATCCTTTCCTTCATGATAATAAAGACATATTCAGTTGTGTACACAAGGTCACTTCTCATATAACTGGAAGCGATTTGGGGCAGATTGGTCTCTGTGTACCACCAAGCACAAGAAAAGCTCTAAAAAACTAATCATCTTGCCTTTTACTAAGAATAGATATAATCATAGGCTCTGACACATACACAATAATTATAGAAGAGTAACCCCAAAAACCCTAGATGCAAAAAGGTACTAAGCCAAGACTTCGTTCCTAGAAATATGAAGTGCATCAAGTATTTGCTTGTGACCCAACTAAGTCTTCAACAAAGCTATTTTAGAAGCCAGTACACTCAACACAATCAAGAAGTATGCAATTTTCAGTGCATTTAAACCCTATCTTTAAAAAAAATCCTGTATTCATAGAAATCCTAAACTGCTGTCCTGCCTGTATTCTGAAATATATTCTATTTCTTCCAGAGTGAAAGAATGACCTCTTTTGCAGGAACAATTTTCAGAGACAGTGTGTTTATCAAATGGTTTCTCTGCTTTCATAAAAACAATTTATTTTCACTGAACTCTTCAAGATAAGCATCAAAGCCAGGAAGAATGTACAATGAAGTTTATAATTACACTCCAGAAACAAATACTGGGTAGTTTTTATTTTTCTCAAGTGGAAGAGGTTTTTTCCCCAAAGAGACAAAGGTAGTGATGGGGGAGGAGGTTTATATGGGAGAGAAAATCAGGAAACCCAGACGGTTTACAGCAGGAGGAGCCCCGCAGTGCTGCCTACAAAGACCACTGCCTGAACAATGGGAGTCAAAGATCCAGTACTTTCTTAGTAAATGGGTGGGGGTCAGTCCACATGCATGTGTGTGCGTGCGTGTGTTTGTGTGTGTTTATATGTGCATGCGCATGTGCGTGTGCTCGTGTGTGTGTGTTTTACTACGGCATAGTTACAGGAGCATTAAGGAGAGAAAATCATTAGGTGGATTCACTACACCCTTCTATGACTGATCTGTATAGCATTCTAGGTAGCGTGATACAATTCAAATAAACATCTTTCATAGTGAAGCCTCCAGTGACACCTTTTCTTTGATCATGATCCATGTTTCCAGTCTTAGTTTATATGGCATGGTATTTTTAATAACTACTGAACAATAAAACTGTGAAAAGTAACCTAGAAAAGAACTGAGTCTAATAAAGATTCGGTTTCTTAAGAAATGGGAAACAATTGCATTTGATCGCAGAGCTGCCAAGGACTAGCAGAAAAATAATCTCCCCTAATTTACATAGATCTGTGCCTGCCAAACAGATGAGTGTTTGCTTTCCGAGTAATAGTGCAGGTGCACATCCTGCAGTGACTAAATCTCTACCTCATCAAACTGTTTCGCCAGAGTGGGACATGCCGTCTTTTCCTGGAACAGTTTCAAGTTTTTTCCCCAGCATTCCAGCCACCTGTTTATGGAGTTCATCCTCCAGAGTCGATGCATGCAATTAGAAACAAGAAAATGAAAATAAATGACCTTGTTTGTTATTTATAACAAAGAAACTCAGCAAAATTAATGCTGTGGAGCTTGACCTCGTGACCCCAGAGAAAGAGCCACCTCATGGCTTTGCAGCCAGTGCACAATAGTCTGGCAGCTTCCATTGTCCAGCCTCTGTGACTTCTGGATGGCCATTAAAACCGTATATCCAAAATATTAAATGTTTTACAAGTTAGATGAGAGGATTTGCACTTTTTAAGAAAGCATGTTTAAAGAAGTGAGGCTGGTTAGCACAAGAGATTTTCTTTTTAAAGAAAACAGGTAAAATCATTTAGCTTTATCTACTCACTGAGTCCTTTGTCAACAGTATGCTGAACAAAAAGGAAAATATTAAAACATTTTTAAAGTGGGGCTCAAAATTGAAGAATAGTTAAATATATCATAGAAGTCAAATACAAAGATGGTCTGTGCATGTGGGCCAGGACAAACATCATGTTTCCTGCCTAGGAAGGCTCTCAGTGCATAAGAAGAGCAGGTCTTTTCTGTTGCTAAATTTAGTGTGGATGCTGCCCCTGGAGTTGTGCAGTGGAATGGCACCGCTGTTTTTTTCTTTCTTCCACTTGCCCAACCTACACACCCGAGCAGCCCAGAGGAGGCAAAAAATGAAGACCACAGTGGAATAGTGAAGGTTTCTTCAAAACTGGAGCTTAGCTGGAACATCTTGAGCTGGAAAAGCTAATAAAAAGGGACACCTTAATCACTGTGGGGGAGCCTCAGATGGGCCTGTTACTATCTTGCTTTCTTTGCCTCTATTGTTGCCTTCTCTTATTTATGCACAATTTCATGAGTGTCTTGGATTCTTTTACTTTTTTTATTTTGCGGGACCGGGGTTCAA
>PVKN010004382.1:15227-33797 GCA_004027915.1 Capromys pilorides
CCTTGGATTCTTTTAGACCTTAAACTGAAACCCATATTTGATGTTTTCCCTTCCAACTTGTTTATTTTTTGACCAATTTGCCTAGAGCTACGATGTCTTTAACTGTTTTATTTTTCCTCTTGAAAACAAAACAAAACAAAAAAAAAAAAAAAAAACTTTTTTTTTTTTTTTTTGCAGAACTGGGGATTGAAAAAAAAAACTTTTTTTTTTAAAAAAAGTGTTTTTAAAAAAAATTTCTTTATGAAAAATGTCTCTTCCATTCGTCAAAATAGCCTCTGTATTTAAACTAAAGCCAGTCTTTAAGTCTAAAGCTGGGCATGGTGGCGCACACCTGTAATCCCAGCACTTGGGAGGCTGAGGCAGGAGGATCAGTGCAAGTTTGAGACCAGACTGGGCTACAAAAGTGAGCTCAAGGCCAGCCTGAACTGCATAGTGAGACCCTGTCTCAAAAAGACAAAAATAACAGCAACAACAACAATAATAAAATAAAGCCGGCCTGTAAGGCGTGTGAAATGAGTGTGCAAACCCTACCACAAGGAGTCTAAACCTTGCTTCCTTACCTTCTCCTTTCTGTGATCCAATGGCTACTTCGCCAACTGCTTCTTCCTATTCCTTGGGATGCAGTAGTCACAAATCTAGATAGGCCAGTACAATCCCCAGCTTGGACTCTCAAAGACTTTCCACAACAAAAGCAACAACAAAGTTAGAGCCATGAAAGATCTAACTTTCTGGTTGGATTCTTTCAAAATGATCAGTTCTCAAGGCCAAAGAAGGGAGATTAAAGACAGTCTTGCATTTAACTGGACATCCTTTATTGCTCAGCAAGGGAGGGCTGCAAAGAGAAGCAAGGTTCCTTGGGGAGGAGGCAGGCAGACACAGAATTTATCGCACTGGGTTTGGGGGTGAAGATTGTACAGGTGGTGCAGAGTGTTAATGTACGCTGACTGAGGAAGGTTTGGCATGTGTGTGAAAAATGCAAAGAGTTATGAAGCAGTTATGTTCATGGTAGGAGTCTGGAGTGGTATCAGCCATTGGTAACCTCTGGAATCTTAGTGGGATGCTGCCACGAAGCACAGTTTCTCCACCACATTGTTGTCTACTACCCATCAGCTACTGCTCTTTTGCACATTTTCTTTTTCTTTTAAATTACTTTCTTTCTTTCTTTCTTTCTTTCTTTCTTTCTTTCTTTCTTTCTTTCTTTCTTTCTTTCTGCTATGGCCAACTCAGCCTGCCCTGGGGGTGGGGCTGGTGCAGTATGTGGTCCTGGGGATCCAACCACAGTCCCTGCAGTTGCCTAAGCTTGCCTAAGCAGGTGCTTTAGACCACTGAGCCATCTCACCAGCCCCCATATTTTCTTTTTGAGAACAGTACTGAAGCACATGCTTCTGTCTGAGGCACGCTGGTCTTTTGGCTGATGTAGAGCTAAAACAGAGCAGTGCTTGACTCTCTAGGTCTCCGCTCACATCACTTCCATTCCTTTTTCACCAGGCCCAGCAGGTTAGATGCAAGACGTGAGAGAACGTGTTCCTCCTGAAAGGACAAGCTTGGTCAAAAGGGGCCTCCAAAAATTTATAGTAACATACTCAATGATATGGAAAGAATTTTCCAGAAACTTAACAAAACTCTCAGTAAGTGAAATTGTTTAGCTGGAGCAGTGAGTACTGCAGGGAAGAGCACAGTGACACTGGGAAGTTACCGAGGGTACTGGTGGCAAGCGAGACATAACAGATTTTTGAAAGCCTGGCTGCTGAGTCACATGTGATGCAAGAGGCTGCAGAAAGGATAGCATAAAAATCATGGCTAGAAATTCTGACCTAAAATTTGCTTTGCCCCATACATGGGAAACTCATTTAACATTTAATGAGTTAATTCTGTGCGTCAGATGTGGTACTATTATATGTTTAAATATATGCCTACATATTGAAGTGTACATTTGTGTATTGAAAACTTTAATTCTCATGACATCTCTCTGAGTAGATGTATTTGGAAGGACAGGACACACAGAGGTTAAATGACTTGCTCAAGGGCACAAATGTAGTATATAGGCAAAGTGATGCAAATTGAGACTTTTTTCCTATTATATCACTGCAGGGCAAAGAAATAAAAATGTCACCTTTCTTTAGCATGACTTGTTATTCTTTATCTTCTTAGGCCCACAGTCTGGATGTAAGCTAATATACTTTTTCTCCTCAAGCTGAAGTTGTCATCAAAATGATTTTTCTATAACCACTCTCTGCACAATACAACTATGTAAGTTAATGAAAAAAAAACAAGTTTTATGTAAGGAAAATCTTGTGGCAGAGACAGTTAATGCACACCATGTATTCACATGCTCCCTATCATATACTTCTCTTTCTTGCTGTTAGAAGAGAGACCATATTGGGTGGGCAAATAGCTCAGTGGATTAAAGCACCTGCAATCAGGTGCAGGGACTGGGGTTCAACCCCAGGGCCTGTCATGCCAGCCCCGCTCCAGGGCATGTTGAGATGGCAATTGAAACTGGGCATGATGGCACATGCCTGTAATCCCAGCTCTTGGGAGGCTGTAAACAGGTGGATCACTACAAGTCTGATCTAGTAGTGAGATCCTGAACACCCTGTAGACCCTTTCCTAAAATCCTAAAAAAAAAAAAAAAAAAAAAAAAAAAAAAAAAAAAAAAAAAAAAAAAAAAAAAAAAAAAAAAAAAGAAGCAAGATCATATAGGAGAAAAATGATCTCGGTGGATGACCTCCAAATGATACTGGGAACCTCCAAATGATACAGGGAAAACTGATCTCCCAACCTGATCTGGGACGAGTTCGTGTTCTCTAAAACCAAAGAATGAATTTTAGGAACAAATGGAGGTTATGAGCAGAACTTATTTATTGGGGGGAAAGAAAGCTTCTGTCCAAGAGAGGACAGAAGGGGGCCCCTGAGCAGGTGGTTCCAGGGAAACTCTTTCTTCTAGGGACTTTCATAGAGGAAAACCATGCAGTGAGGTGGGTCTGAGATGGTGGAGAGTACAGGAACTCACTTAGGCAGGCATGAGATGGGACAAAGCTATGGTCAACCATTGAGATTACAAGCACCATTGCTCAGGTAAAATTGATCAAATCTGAATCAAATGGGGAAGAGTCACAGAACAAGCGTGCACAAATGTGGAACAGGTCTTTTCCTGTTGGGGGTTGGGTTTGTGACTCATTTGGGCTCTTTCCAGGTGTTTGATACTTATTTAGAATATCAATCACTGAAGCTGCATTCCTAGGGAAGTATGTGGCTACATTTGTTTCCTCTTTTGTCTTGAGGTCTGACCCACAGCAGGGGTCTGTCCGGCTCTTCCAAGTTGTAAAGTCACATTGTCTTCCATATTGTCTTCTTGAGGGCCTGGCCTTGTCTGACCACCTATAGTGTTTCTATCTAATTCAGCTGCCTACAACAACATAACCAGTGCCAGAAGTAACATGTAGACTAAGACAGCAAAGAGTCAGTAAGCAGCCCCTGCAAGATGCTTGCCTCCTATGGCATTCTTGGAGGACAGCTGTCCCAGATGACATAGGTGTAAGACAGAATACAGCCATTCTTGACTTAGAGTTCTCATAAAGTGAATCGTATCTTGATGGTGTGGCACTAAGAGTGGCAGTGTCTGTTACAACAGCATAGTCAGCCTATCCTGATTAATACAGATCCTTCTGATATCAGTTGATAGAGGGATTCAACCATCTTTGTCATACTCATCATTGCATTCATACTTCTGAATATAGAGCCTTTCACATAGTTGAAGGAAAATGAATGAATTTTAAATCGCCTACAGTTTCTGTATATTGTATGGTTAAGCCACCTATGAACTGTTTTTTGAAATCCAATAGCTGTTTGCCTTCCTGAAATATCATTTCATCATGATCATCCCTCAGATTAAGATTTTACTATATAGTTAATCAGCTTCAAACTCCTCCCTTTGACATTCAAGATCCTCATAACCCTACTAGGTTGCTATGATTTCACCCCCTTTATTTTTCCATTCCAATCTCATCTGTCATTACTCACTGACGTGTGCCTCCTAGTCATGTTTTTCACTGTTCCAGGAGCAAACATTACATTTTTGAGAAAATCATTTCAAGACTGAGCTTCTCATGAATGAGTTTCACATTCTGTGAAATTATTATCTATAGTAAGAGAATGCATGCAGAATTTTTAGATATTTAGAATCATAAAATCTATAAACTTTTTTTGTTTTTGTATCAGTTAACTGGATTGATAACTCAGAAGAGCATTATTAACAAAGGTGCCACTGTATCTGTTACACCTGTTCCAGAATCTCCTCTGATAATCTTATGCATGAAATTGTTACACAGTGTTTCTACAAGGAACTAAGAAAATACTAGCAACTTCCTCCAAATTCACTCCTCTTCATTTTTCTTAATCCCGCCTCCATTTTCTTTAGGTCCTGCTTTTCACCTCAGGCCCAGAGCAGAATGCAAAGGAGTAAAGCTTCTAAGGAGGATTTTCTTATTTTTAGAAACACTTCAGGAAATGTAATCATTTATTGTCTGGATGAAGTCATGTTTCTAAATGTTTCAGTCATCATGTCAACATGAAGGGATGTAGCCCAGGGTCAGAGCTGACATACTGAGACAAGAATGGTCCAGAAACTTGGAAAGAGCAGAGATCCTCGACAGTGTTACCAAGCTCTGATGATCTAACCCTGGATCTCTTCTTGTCCTGATTTCTACAACTGAGTAGTTTTCTGTTACACGTGACTGCAAGCCATAGAACCCACTTACCACTGCCATGTCAGTTTATAAGACAGCCTTCATAAGATACCATAGATCAGTGGCTTTTTAAAAGACATTGTTTTACAGTTCTGAGTGCTGAAGCTCCAAATCAAGGTGTTGGTGGGCTTGATCTTCCTTTAGGCTGTTCTCGTTGACTTCCAGATGGCTGTGCTTTTCACTGTATCTTCTTATAGTTTTTCCCGTGTGCACACCTGTGCCTATTATTTCTTTATGTATCTAATATTCTCTTTTCATAACAACACTGATAAAAAAAATACGAAATGAAAAAAGACTGGGCGTGGTGGTGCACACTGTAATTACAGCTCTTGGGAGACTGAAAACAAGAGGATCACTATGAGTCTGATCGATGTAGTAAGACCCTGTAGACCCTGTACTAAATACATAAAAAAATGAAATAACAACACTGATAAGATTTGATTAGGATCTCATTTTAACTTAACCACATCTTTACATGGTCTACTTGCAAGAGCAGACACATTCTGACGTAGTGGATATTAGAGCTTCAACATATAATTTGGGAGAGAAAACTAAGCTCTCAAATTTTGCTTAAACCAAACGGGAGTTTATTTTTGAGCTACAAAGTACAAATTATAAACTTCTGTCTTATGGAAACCTGGAAGTCAATAGGCCCCTATGCTACTCTTCATCTTTTGCCCTCTTTTTGGCCTCAAGTTTATTTTTGTCAGCTTGGATGCTATGCTTCATTTTTTTCTCCTCACAGGTCAGTCCCCGTTCCTTTTCTTGTACACAGCCCATCATGGAGGCCCTGTGATGGTGGCCTCAGTGCTAAGGGGCATGACCTTTGTGATTGTCACCCCTCGTGAAAGGAATTAGGCTTTGTGGCTCTTTGACAAATTTGAGAAAGAGAATCTGGCTAGTCCAGTCTCCATCCTGTGTTCACTTTTGGTCTTATCTCCTGAGTCAGGAGAATCGGTCCAGACGTACATGGAGCTGGCTTTTATGATCTGTGTCTAAGTTAGCTCACCAAGAAGATCTGATCAGAAACAGAATAATTGGCAACTCTGGAGGGATAAGGAAATGTGAGTAAGTCTACACCATGCCAAGTGGATTGAAAGCAGATTGAACAATCATACACAAAAGGTATCGACCTAGTATTAACAACCTGGAGAAAAATCATGAGTAAAATCTCACTTTATTCTGCCCTTGATTCCAAATTTTAAAAACTATTTCTATTATTTTACTAAATAGTAAAATAAAAGAAATATCTACTGGGTTTTTCATTGACAAAATGACAGGAGCATTAGTTATTCTCGATTCAGATTCAATCATCTTAAAGGGCTAGAAATCTAGGTACAATAAAGAAAAATTTAAAAGTTAGCTCAGAAAAATATTAACTTACAAATTTTGATTTCAATATTCACTGTGAGACAATTGAAAGGGGTTTTTAAAGTAAGCCCTTATATAAAAGATAGCACTTTCTGAATGTGTGTCTATCTAACCAAGAAGGCAGTCTATGTGCTAAAGTTAGTTTGGCTAAGTAATTTTCTTCTTCTTCTTCTCCTTCTCCTTCTCCTTCTCCTTCTCCTTCTCCTTCTCCTTCTCCTTCTCCTTCTCCTTCTCCTTCTTTCTCTTCTTTTGGTGGAACCTGGGATCCAACTCATGACTTTGCCCTTGCCAGGCAGGCACTTGTGCTACAGAGCTATCTCCATGGCCCCTAATTTCTTCTTAAAGCTAGGAGATTCCTGTAGTTTTTACTTCCTTTTTATTGCAAAACAAATAGGGAACAGCAAGATCCAGTGAATAATTTGGGTCCCTGCAGGTAACTCACATCCTGGCAACCCCTGAAAAAGATCTCCCCCATATTATATGTTTTTATAAACTATGTAGCATGAGTTTATCATGACACCATAGTGCTCTCCATATAGCTGGATATTCTATGAGCTTAGCTCTCCCCAAGTAAGAAAACAGATAAAGGGAAGATCACCTTCTGTTTTGCTATTTTATTTGCATTTCTCTAATTTACTGAATGGATCATATTATTTTCAGCTACACTGCTAAGCAGATCTTTATTGAAAACTGAAGCTCAACTATTACAAAAGCATAAGTAGTGTAGGAAATGAAATACTTTAATACAGCATAATAAGTAACACGTGTAAATGGCTAGGTGATTTTTTCTTCATTTATTCAGTATTCATGCAATACCAGAGATGAAACCCAAGGAGCATCAGGCTAACACCTACCCCCTTTATTTTATTCTATCTTATTTTATTTTATCTGTTTGAAACAAGATCTCATTAAGCTGCCCAGGCTAGTTTCAAATTTGTAATCTTTATGTCACAATTTCCTGGATAGCTGAGATTATAGACATGGACCATCAATGAGGTAACTACTTTTTAAATTGTATTTATTTATTTGTTTGTTTGTTTGTTTGTGGAACTAGAGGTTAAATTCAGGCCCTTGTGCTTGCCAGGCAAGTGCTTATGCTACTGAGCTATCTCCCTATCCCCGAGGCAACTACCTTTTGAAGGTATATCTCAGTGCCTACTTATAACAAGTTACCAATATTTTTTATTTTAATAAGTTATGATTACACTATTCATATTATTTTAATTAATGAATTAATTAACTTATATGTTGTGATGCTGAAAATCCCATCCAGGGCCTTGTGCATGCTAGACAAGCACTTTACCACTGAACCATAAGCCCAGCCCTACATATTCTCTTATGACTCACTTTTCCTGTGTAACAATGGATCCCTCAGCCTATGACAAAAGATTTGTTCGTTGTAGATCAATCTATTAAGTGGAAAACCAAGATAAGATACTTGGTTGTTTAATTTAAGAGAGTTATTATCCAGCAATACCTTGAGAAACTAAGACCCCCTGAGAAAAGGCAAGTGTAGAGGGGTAGGCTTGACATTCAGTCTTCTTTTCTCCTCAAGTCCTTTATCTGATCCATGAGCAGTTATCAACAGCAACAAAGCTAAGCTGTACCTCTCACTATCTTACCACATCTATGTGGTCTACTCACCGTACAGTGGGAAAGCAGAAGCTACTGCAGTTTGAAAATGTCCTCTCAAATCACGTGTTGAAAACTTAAAACCCAGTGCAACAGTGTTGGTACACGGGGCCTAATAAGAAGTCATCGTCTGTCCCCAAGAGAGGATTAACGTTGCTATCAGCAGAATGGGCTTGTTACTGCAAGAGTGGGTGTTAGCCTTTCTTGCTGTCTTGTGCCCTCTTGCCCTTCTGCCTTCCAGCACCAGGTGACACGGCACAAAGGCCCTCATCAGCTGTGACCAGCTTGGTGTTGGACTTGCCTCTCTCCAGACCTGGAGAAATAAATTTCTATTCTTCATACATTATCCAGTTTGTAGTATTTCATTGTAAAAACACAAAGCAGAGTTAGCTGGAGTGCTATAAGGAAAAAGGGCCATGATAAGCCTATCAAGTTTTCACCTGAGAGCTGTAAAGGGCTTTGTCCACGACTATGGAGTAATCCAGCAGTAGACTAGCCCTCATCTTCACATTATGGTTTAGTTCTAAAATGTTCCCCAAAAGCCTCACGTATTCATAGGGGAAGCTTTTGTTAGGCGTTTGGACCACAGGGACACCATACTTACCAGTGGATTAAACCATTGATGGGTTTGCAACTACATATGCTCTTAGGACAATGAGCCTGATGACAGGAAGTAGGTTTCTGGTGGGATGAGCCGGAAGGGCACATTCTTGTGCCCTTTTCTTCTGCTCAGCTTCCTGGCTGTCAGGAGTGAAGCAGCTTTCTCCTGCCATACCCTTCTATCATGCTGTCTTAGTTATTCTTCTCTCATTGCTGGGACAAATACTAAAAATGAAAGAAGGAAAGGTTTATGTAACTCACAGTTACTGGAGGTTTCAGTCCATATTCGGCTGGCCCAAAGCTGAGTGGAACAGGGCAGAGAGCATCCAGTTCATGACAGCAGAACAACCAGGGGAGCAGAGAGCAACAGCCCATGTCTGTCTCTCTGTCTCTCTTTATATTATATTCAGGCTCTCCACCTCAGCCTATCCACCTTAGGCCACACCCATAATCCCAGAAGTACTCACTTAAAGTCCCATCAGTACTAAAACACATAATCCCAGTGGATCATGAGTCAAGTCTCAAACTCTAGACGTCCCCGCTCCATGATTGCATGAAGCTTTGGGGGGACAACTAGACATAAACCGTAACACATGCCATTCCTTCCCTAGGGCTTGCCAGCCATGGACTAAACCCTCTGAAGCTAGCATTGGCTCTTAAATTGTTGGTATAAACTATTTGTCTCAGCAAAAGGAAAGCTAATGCTTTGTACAAAATGTATGCACGTAGGGCAGGTGCTATAGCTCAGCAGACTAAGCACTTGCTTAGGGAAGTGCAGGGGCCAGGGTTCGATTCCTGGCCCCACCTGACAAGCCAGCCCTGCTCTTGAGCATGCTGAGCCAACGATGGAGTCCAGGCATGGTGGTCCATCCCTGTAATCCCAGCACTTGGGAGGCGGAAAACAGGAGGATCACTATGAGTCCAAGCTATGTAGTGAGACCCTCTACCAAAAAAGAACCTCAGCAGCTTTTGAGCTGCCTTTTGGGGTTGGGGAGATAGCTCAATAGAATAAGTGCTTGCTTGGCAAATGCAAGGACCTGAGTTCAATCCCTGGTCCTGCAAAAAAAAAAAAAAAAAAAATGCATGTCATATTTGCACCATCAGAAAACAAATAAAAGTTAAGTTGTACCATTGTAAGCTGAGGGCTGCCTATACCTAGCACAAGAGCTTTGTATGCAAACTTTGTACATGGTAGCCCTCAATAAATATTTACTGAGCTAAACAAATTAATCCAAAACAATAATACTACTGTATTTTCAATTTAATCCTAAATCATTTATGTCTCATTTAACTGGGATTTCTGAAGACCCTACCATAAACCAGAGCACCTGAAATGATTTAATGCTCACAGACATTAAATTACACAAAGAATGATTCTCTTTTCTATTTGCTTTTAGTTGTTTTGATTATATCATAGAGGAAGTCTTGGCTTTGTGCTAACACTTCTTTCACAGTATGTTAACATTATTTGATTTTCCTTCCAATAAAAATTAGCAGGCCTCAAAGTTGAACCAACAGTATCTTGGAATCACTACTCTGAAATTGTTAAGGTAAAGGCCACGGGTTCCTTTGGAAGTCTGGTATAAACTACAGACACTGTATCAAAATAATATTTGTAAATACATGCAGTAAAATGCCTATTATTATGAAGGAAAGAAAAATGATGAACTAGAGTTCCATTTACTTTTCTTTGGCACTAAGCTTATATTGCTTTGTACGGTTACTTTGTATTTATGGAAAGTGATGTTGGTTTCCATTTTCACTTATGACATACAATTTGAATTTTTAGTAGATGTATTTAAAGGGAAGAGATAAATTAAAGAAATATACTACCTAAGAGTAGCTGTGACAAAAACTGTGGGAGTGACATGTTGTGACTGAGTACAGAATGTCTACTTAACCCAGGGAGGTGACTTTAGAAGCGGGAACTTCTAGCAACTGTCCTTCATGCTAGTCCTTAAGACAGCTTACAGTGAGCCGCATCAGCCCCTCAGTCAACAGTCATTTCTGGAGGACCCCACCAGGCACAGAGACTCTCTCAGTTGTGGGCATAAGACACTGAACAAGACAATTTATTCTCAAATTGTTTATTTTCTAATGGAAGGAGAGAGACAGAAAGTAGGCAAAAGACCATTCAGTAATATGATCACTTCAGATACTGGCTTTTCCTCTCTGGGGTGACTTAAGAAGAAATGACTTGGGGTAAGAGCGAAAAGGCAAAGGCGAAAGGGTCAGGGTGGGAGTCTAGCCCCATGGTAGTTTAGAAAGCGGCGTGGCTCCTACTCTCTAGTGCCTGGAAAAGTGCAGAGAGGAACTGGGATTTCTGGATCATTAGAGTGAAGCAAGGACTAAATGTGTCTTCTTTCTCAGTTGCTCCTCTTGACAGCTGGGTAAGTGGCTGTTTACACAGGTAGGATCACCCAGCCGCTCCCGAAAGGTAAACAGTTGCTTCCTGCCTTGCCTGAGAGCCCAGGGCAGGGGCCTGACACACACTGTGTGTACCCAGGTGCAAGAGGATGTGTCCTCCATTCATGTTTTATTCTCTCGCTCAAGCAGGCCTGGAGGTAGGAACTAGGAATACAGTTAGAAACAAGAAGGAGATCACACCTCACCTAACCACTGCCTCCCTTTACTACAAACCCAGAAGTGTCTAAACTAGAAGTGCCTTCCGTCATGGTCCAAATAGCTATATCAAAATCTGAAAAGGAAAAGCAACTTGCTTATAATCCTGAGAAAAAGCTGTAGATTTCAATCATTTTTCAATGTATACAGCTTCTGAGGTTGTCAATCTTTAATTGCGTTTTGATCAACTTTTCTTTAATATTGTTTTCCATTATCAAACCATCGTGGCTTGGGGAAGAAGAAGACAGTGTTCCCTCCAGTAAGTACACTGAAATGTAATCCAGTCTAAGTTCCTAACTTGGCCCATGTACTACATGGACTGACTTTGTTTTACATTTATTTTCTTGGTTTTCCAAGAGACACCCCCCAAATTTCACCTCCAATTCTGAAATTAGTTTTAAGCATAGTTAGGGCAACCATATATTACATTTAACCATATCTTCCACTTTCCTATCAAAAGTATTTTCAAATTATTTCATGGAGCTGTTAAATCAGCAAGTGTTTATGAGCTCCCACTGTGTTTCAGGTACTGGGGTTTAATTGAGAAGCCAAAGGCAAATATATTCTTGATCTGGTCTCTGCCACTCTAGCCTAATCTGGGAGCTAAGCATGTGCCAAATAATTGTACCTATAAATATAAATCTGTCACCATAACAGATGCTTGTGTTAGTTTAGTTCCTCCAAGAAACATATTAAGACAAGATGGAGCATGAAAGAGATTTATTGGGAAAATGCCCAACTGTGAAAATGAGGAGAGGCCTAAAGAAGATTGAGGACGCCATCCGCAGAGGAAGCAGTTCTGCACAGGAAAAGGGGAAGGCGTGATGAGAACTTGTAGTTCTTGTCTGGCTATCACCAAACACCTGAGGCTGGATAACTTATAAAGAAAGAGGCTTGGCCCATGATTCTAATGGCTGAGGGGTACAAATAGCCTGGTGTTAAATTCCGGGGAAGAGCTCCCTGGCTGAGAAGCGTAAAAGGAAAAAGCTCTGTACAGAAAAAGCAGGTAAGTTAGTAAGGAGCACGTGGCCAGAAAGTGACCACTTTTTATGAAATCCAGTCTCTCAGGAGCTAATCCATTCCATCAGACCTGACACAGTCACCCAAGATAGCAGTAATCCACGCAAACTGTAGAGCTCTACCATGAACAGCTTCTCCACTTCAGTACTGCTGAGACTCGTGAGGAGAAGCCATAAGAAAACACTCAGTCTTGGACTGTGGTACAGATGAAGGAAGCTGTGCTATTCCTTCAGCTTCCCAGTAGAAGAGAATGGGCCTACCTTGGCAGCCCCGCTGTGCTCAGTCCTAGGCCAGGAGAAGCCCCTGAGGATCTTGGTCTCAGCAGAGATGTGGTGGTGGCGGTCAAGTGAGAGGACAGTAATGGGCTCTCAGCTAATCAGGCTTCCCGCCACACATGACCTAAGAAGTGCATTTTCATAACACAGGGCTTCAGAGAATCAAAACAGTCCTAATAGGGAGTAGTGGAATAGAAGAACTGGTCTAGGAAAATAGAGATTGTCTTATAAAATAATCTTTGTGTGAAGTGAATGAGATGGAAGTGCACTGTTCCAGAAAGCTGCATGGGCAGATCAGTAAACTAAAACAAGGCCAGTGCAGTAGGGAGAACGTGGAACACAATGGAATGGGAGATCAGGAAACCAGCGTTGATAGGGAGACCTGTGAGACCTGTAACACAGGACTTGGTTTTCTTTTGGTGCTGTGGCTTCTACGCGGGACCTCACACCTCTACCACAGGCTACAGCTCCAGCCCCAGGTACATGCCTGAATTTTGGTGGTTTAACTGTAGTAGCAAGAAACTGAGAAAGGAAAGTGAAAAGGCCAGGGCCTTGATATCACACACTTTTGTTTGTAGGAATAGAACAAAGATAATGAACTGCTGTTCCCTGTAGCAACTGTAACTTCAAGGGAAGTTTCCTTTGGCCTGGGTGGAATTTTAAGATTTTCAATTTGTAGTTCCCTTTCAAAAATGGGCCCATTTTTATCTTTCAGATGCAGATAAAAATATGGAATGTTTCTCTTTTTAAAGTCTAGCAACAGTGGGCCCACATTTCGACCTGAACACAGTAGGGAAAAAGTAACCATTGGAGCTTTAGACATGGTATAAGTAATGTGGTAGTTGATCAATAAATATTTATTCTGTGAATGAATAAGTGAGTGAAGAGCTAGAGACCTATAAGTCAGCAGGGGCAGTGGTAAAGTAATGCGCCCCAGCCTGAAAGAAAATGTGATTTAAGATTAAGCCCAGGGCGTGCTGGCGAATATTTAGAAAACAGTTTTGAGGGGAAGAACATAAAAAGCCCTGGTTTATAGCATTTGTGAATTTTGTGACCAGTTACAAGACAGCAACACGCTCTCACTGAATGTACAGTCAGAAAAAGGTGAGTATAATTAGGACTCATATGATAGCCCCATCTGAGTCCAGCTCATTATGCTATACTTGTGGCTGGAATTCCTGGAATTCTGACCTCTGGAACAGTGCTGGACTCATAGCATGAGCTCAGTAAATGGATGTTTAACCAGAACAGGATGGAAGGAAACCCGCAGAAGAGAAATCAGTGAGAAGGAGGAGAGTGAGGAGGAGTACAGGAATTGGGGACATTGATCCTTGGACCATGAGTCAGAAGGAGTTGTGATGTTTTTTGACCAATGACCTTTCAGAATTTTAGATTTCTCATGGGGCAAATGCAGGGGAAAGTTTATATGATCTCTATAAATCTTTTTTATAACTCAGTGTGTAAACCAGCAGTTTTCAACCATTATGAAAAGTCTAATTATTTTGTCAAACAAACCCAATTAAAACAGATTGAAGGGGCTGTACTTTGGTTAGGAGTCCAGATATCACCTTCCCTGAAGCCCCTTGTAGTCATTTGTTAGCTTGCTGATTCCCTTTGAGCCACATTTGCCTATGCTTACAGCCCTGTGGTGTTCCTTCCTGAGTCAGGGCTGGGCCTACGACCTGCTTCAGCCAACAAAATGCAGCAGAGAAGAGAATAGGCAAGTACTTGGTCTAACCTTGAAGAGGGACTGGTGGATTCCAGAGCCTTGAGCTACTGCCCAGCTTCCACACAGGAAGGCCTTGGAAAAAGACCAGTCCTTGACACTATACTGAACTCTAGGAGGACCCTAGACAGCTGGTGTCCCAACTGAGTCTGACCCTAAACTGCCAAGACCAGCAGTACTGCCTACCTGAGTTCAGTTCCAATTGAAGAATTATGAGCAAATACAACAATTGTCGCTTTATGGTTTTAGACTATGTTAGAATTTAGATTACATCAAAGAAGTGAGATTACAAAAGTGATCCATGCCATGCAGAACTGCAGCTATCCAAAGCATAAGGCAAGTTTATGTTTATTGCCATGAAAAGATCACCAAGATAGTCTTGCAAGTGAGAAGGTCGTGTTAAAAAGTCTGCAAAATATAAACGTTTCTACTATTCAATAAAAATGGAAGATGTATGTGTGTGTGTGTGTGTGTGTGTGTGTGCATATGTGCATGAAAGAGTGTGCATATGTGTAGATGAAGAACACATTTTTTAAAGTGAATAACAGACTGGCAGACATGGAATAATCTGGTGAACACCCTTTCAGTTTTTTCCTTTTCCATGTACTTTTGATATGTTAGTAGGTATTACCTATTTCAGTAACAAAAATAACACTTTAGTGAAAACAAAACATAAAAGTGAGTTCTGCTACCATAATGTAACTACAACACTATGGTAACATGCTAACATAAAGTTCAACTATTCAAATCTTTGACTAATTTTTACTCAGAAATAGTATAGAAGCATATCGGACAGCACCTGGTGACTGCTCACCCTGTCAACCATTCTACAAGAAGGGAAGATGTCTGTGAGGGAAAGTTCTTGTGACAAAAGAAATCTCCAGTTTCTTGGTGCCTGCCCTGGGAGTCTTTATGAAGCAGATCCAGAGTCAGCTCTTAAATGAAAATAATTTATTTGGAGTTGGTCCCAGAAATACCAAAAGCAGAGTGGGGAAAGGAAGCAGAAAAGAAAAGGAAGTCAACAAAGGGTGTATTGATGAGTCATTACAAAGCTCAGTCCCCCTGAGAGACAGAGTAGAACGTTCTTCATGGGTGTCCCACCAAACAAGGAAGACCCAAGGCATTTATCCTTCACTCCCAGGGGCATGATTTCTCCAGCACTTCCAGGCTGCCCTCCACCATGAATGAGATACAGAGAAAATACCAGTGGCAGTAAAAATACCAGTGAATGTGTACAGGAAGTGAGTTATGCGAGAACACAGGCAGGAAACTGTCCTTTGCTAGGACAAAAATCCTGTAGCAAAAGCTTGTGAGCTCATGAGGAAGAGAAGGAGAAAGAGCCAAAGAAATACATTAGCGTATGACAAGCCAATTGCTAGTCTACTGGATGTCTTGGACATTAGAGGAAGTCATTCCATTATCCGGGCAGCTATTGCTCCACTGAGCCCACCCATCTGCATCACCAGCAGAGACTGAAGCAACCAGGCTTCACAAGTTCGAAGATGCTGACATTGGAGCAGCTTGGCTGGAAGAGAAGTCAGGATGGATGTATGGTGATGCATAGCTGATCCAAGTCCAAAACTAATGGACTGGGTCAACACCAGGCACAGTGTCCTGATAATTCGCATCCTCCTTCTAGAGTACATTCTCCAATACCATGGTATCTCATCAATGAAAAGTGTCATAAGAATTTTTAAAGGCAGATTCTCAAGACTAGAGACATTATTGCAATATTGCTTCCTTATAATTATTAACAATGCTGGTAATTCCTGATAATTCCTGATAATTATTAGTAGATATTAGCAATGCTGATAATTCCTGATAATTATTAGTAGATATTAGCAATGCTGATAATCACATAGAAAAGAAAAATAATTACCAAGACCCAATATTGGTTTTCCAGAAGTAGGCAATATTGTACCAATCGCCATTTTTTATTAAGTTGTTGGACTGATAAATTTTGTTTTAAGCAAGGTATGAGACCATGTCACTGAAAATGTTCTTATAAATAATAGATCAAAATGTCAGTAGAATTACTACACAGGTAAAAAAGGATTTGTTTCAGAGCAAGGTGATGCCTTGCTTTCCTAGAACTCAGATGGCTGAGGCAGGAAGAGTGAGAGTTCAAGGCCAGTATAGGACACATAGTGAGTTCCAGGTCAGCTTAGACTACAGAGCAAAAACCTATCTCAAAACAAACATAAGCAAAACAGGAATTTGTTGATGTTTTCTCTAACCCCATTCAGATTTTTGAATATGTGACAAGGTTTTGATTTTTGCTGCTACAACGTTTCTTTTTTTTTCCTTTGATGATTTAGTGTGAAACACTTTTCTATTTTTCGCAGTACCAAGGATCAAACTTGGGATCTTGTGCTTGCCAGGCAGGTGCTTAAGCCCTGAGGTATCTCCTCGGTCCCCTCTTTGCTGATTTGCAGGAAAACACTGCACCACATTCACCAAAATTATGAGTGGTTAAATAGAGAAGGAAAGTTGACCCATTTGATGGCAGAATGAAGGTTCAAATGCCAGAATTTGTATTTAACAGCAAACCAATGATGTCAGTACCGGACTTGGGGGTCGGGTTGCCAGGAACTGAGTCAGAAAACCTGGGGGTCTTAATTAATGTAAAACTCAAGAGGATTCAACCAAAGAACTACTTATTTTTTCAAAGCAGTTTTAGGCTGCAGAAATAAAAGTCTTATTCTCTGCAGAAGGGCAATGATGATCCTGATATATCCCGCAAAGAGCACCGTACATCTGGAGCACGGTGTGTTCTGTTCTGGGTGAAAGTGTGAGCAATTACATACAGGAGGGATTGCAAACGCACGTCACACTGGAATGGCTATCAGCACTGGGGATAAATGAGAACAAAATGATAATATTTTACAGGAATAATAGTGGCCTCCATCTATTTGACAAGTGCTCGGGTGTGAAAGGGAGTAAACATATCCTTTGCTCTATGTTTTAGTCAGCTACTGTCACATCCATTCTAACAACATCTGTTTATCTGTGTGCACCTTCAGAGGAGCAGGAGCCCAGGCTGAGTGGGGCTCCAGGCCATGGTTTGTGTTTAGGGTTTCTCTTAGCATTGATTTTTGGAATCAGCAGGTGCCCCAGGAATATTTTTCTCATGGTAGGCAAGAGCCACAGATGGCATACTTATGAAAAACCTCTGCTGGTATCACCTTTACCAAAACATGCGACTCAAATCAAGCGATCCCAAAGTCAAGGTGCAGGGAAGTATACTTTGTCCCCTGTGAGGCCGTGAGAAGGGAATCCCATGTATTTCTGCTTTAAAGTAGTAAAACCAATCATTCACGTTACTTCCAGACTAACAGAGTAAAAGGAGGATTAGCACTCCAGAGTTACATAGGGTAATAGATCTTAGTAAAGAGTAGTTTTTAAAAGTGGGATGATTATTGGAACTATTCAAGAATGAGTAGTAAAAACCTTGTCTCAGAAGAGGTTCCAGTGCCTAATGGCTCCTTTCCCAGGAGCATCAGAATTGGAATTCCATTCTCCTTTGGAAAATTAGACCTTGAGCTAATCAGTATCTTTCCACTTCTGACATCAAATCTTGACCAAAAAAAACAACCTGAGTGAGACAATTGCATTTCTCCAGAGGTTCAGGTAGCTGAAGGGACTTTGCCGAAAGTTACATAGCTAATTGGTGGGTTTTTGAATATCAGTGTTTGGCTTTGAGGCCTGCTCTGTAGCATATTGATTGTTTTTTTTTTTTTTTTTAATTTTATTTATTTATTTATTTATTTGTTTGCTTGTTGTGTTTGTTTGTTTCTTTCTTTATTTATTTTGTGGCTGGCTCAGCCTGCCCTCGTGGTGGGGCTGGTGCAGCATGTGGTGCCGGGGATCGAACCACAGTCCCTGCAGTTGCCTGCGCTTTCCTAAGCAGGCGCTTTAGACCGCTGAACCATCTCGCCGGCCCCAGCATATTGATTGTTCAATGCTTTTTCGTTTCCTTTTCCCCAATTCATTTGACGTTGTCTTGAAGTCCTCAAAATGTTTCTTGTAGACAATCCCTGTCTGACTTATGTCTGACTTTTCTGTCTCTCTTTCTCCTTTTTTGTCTCTGGCTAAGTTTTCAAGTCTTTATTTTAAATGTTCATAAATTTTAAAGCTCCTTGCACATATGTGATTCTTCTGGGCACTCCTGCTTTGCCTGGGGAAGCAGATGTGGGAGGTGGAGAGCAGAGACCGGTGAACTCAAATGGCCTTTGTAGCTTTTGTTCTCTGCTTTCATTTCAGAATGCTGTGTTACCAGTGAATCCCCTCCTGGTCATCTCTCTTTTCCTGGAAAATACCAGCCTCATTTCACTTCCCTTTTGAAATACCCACAGATCTTTGTGCCCCTGATCACATTGGCTCTCCAGCAGTGGGCCTCACTAATGGCACAGTATCCTTTTCATAATAAAGTATCCAAAATGGCACAGTAGACTTTTGTGCCCAGCCAGAATCACTGCATTCATCACAGATGCCTTGTGCTGTCTACTGGATACCCTCATTTTCTCTTTTCAGGAAGGATTGGTATCAGCTTTCACTCTGCTGCTTATGAACCAAG
>PVKN010004383.1:0-33800 GCA_004027915.1 Capromys pilorides
CAGATAGGGGGGTATTAAGGTCTCCTGTTAAGATTGTAGTATTGGATATTAAATTTTTCATGTCCATTAAGGTTTGTCTTATATAAGCTGCTGCTCCCGTGTTGGGTGCATACATATTTATGAGTTTGTTGTTGTGTTTTGAGATGGGGTCTCACTATGTATTTTAGACTGGCCTCCAGATCAAGGCCATCTTCCTCACTCAGCCTCCCAAGGGCTGGGATTATAGGCATGTGCCACCACAAGTTTATTATAACTTGGAAAGGATATACAGTCTTATCTTGCTATATTTCTGAATTTTGAATAATTTATCTCAACCTCATAAGAGCTGAGCATGGTGGCACATGCCTGTCATTCCAGCACCAGGGGGGCTGAGGCAGGAGAATCCCTGAGCTTTCAAGGCCACCTACACTATGTAGTGAGTTCAAGTGCAAAAGTGAGTTCAGTGATAAGCAGAAACACCAAAACGACACCCAGAACTTGGAGACGGATTTATTTATATCTACACCGATTGAGATCCTTCCCAGAATATCAGGTCCTGATCTCTGGTGGTTCAGGGCTTACATGGGATAAGCAAACAGAAATGACAGAGGCAGAATGGCTTGTCAATCAGGGACTGGTTCTTACAATATGCATCATAGTGACCAGCTATGCATCACAGTGACCAGCTGCTTTTAAAAGACAGGAGCAACCAGAACTGGAACAGGAACAGTTACCCAGGTAACAAGAAACTGAAGTATACTGGCTGAAGGGGCCATTTACTGTTACACAGGCCAGCCCGGACAATAACAGGGAAACTGTCTCAAAAAAAAATGAGTACAAAAAGTGTCATGAGAGAGCCAGGCACGCAGGCAACGCCTGCAATCCCAGCCCTCAGAAGCTAAGGCAATACAGCAAATTCCAGCCCAGCCCAAGAATGTACATTTCAGGCTGGGCTGGACTATAGAGCCGCTGTCTCCAAAACAAAGAAGAGCAATGAGCCAGGCATGGCCATCATAGGCATAGTGAATTTCTCCCTCCAAGACGTGTCCCTGGGCTTTCTTCACATCATAGGCTGTACCCAGGAATGGAGAAGCCATGCTGGCCCCAAGCCCACCAACTCCCACTCTCTGTGCCATCACCACTGATGACGATCTCCCCACCTCAGCCTACTGAGTGCTGGGATTACAGGATTACCACTCCCAGCTTGCAACAAAATGAAGAAAGAACTGAGTGAGGAAGTCTGAGGCCTGAATAAGCATGGAGTATATCTGGCCAGAGGCTCTGAGACCTGGCCCTGTAGGAGAAGGCCATCTGTTATGGTTTGTGTATAGGTGTCCCCTCAAAGCCTCATGCAGTCATGGGGAGGCTTCTGGAATTTGTAATTGATTATTGTGGAAATGGGTGCTGCACCTCCCCTGGGGCAGGTGATTTGCATTTCAATGTAAGGAAAGAAGAGAAGTTAGCCACTTGTGCTGCTGCTATCTCTCCCTGTGCTCTTGCTCTTAGCTGCCACCATGAAAGGTTGCCCTCTGCCATGTGCCACTCTGCCTTGGAGCCAGCTGAATATGGACTGAAACCTCCAGTAATTGTGAGCTAAATAAACCTTTATTTCTCTCATTTTGAATGTCCAGTATTTCTCTCTGCAACGAGAGAAGAGGAACTGAATCACCATCTCAGCTGGCCAAGGCCTGAAGGGCACAAGGCAGCCCCAACGGTGCTGCTGGGCAGCTCACAGCCAGAGTGATGGCCACCTTCCTGGAACAGGGTCTCCTGAGCCCTGAGGCAGGGGTGGCTGAAGAGCCCAGAAGAAGGGAGAACCTCAGGGCCATCAGAGATGCTGCCCACTCTTGGGCACAGGGTCATCGTTGGCACCAGATACTGTGGCAGGGCCATTGAAGCTGTGGTTGACATAAGTGTTGGTGGCAGTGTTGGGAGGCGAGGGCTGCTTCTTGAAGGGGTTCTCCGGGGCTGTGTCCACCCCCTGGATTCGCTTTTTCTCCAGCACCAGAGCAGGGTTGATGTCGGGCCCTGCCAAGAGATGGGAGGGAGTCCATGGGTGGGCAAGCAGCAGTGCAGAGAGTACGGAGCCCAAGAGGGAAGCGGGGAGCAGGCTGAGCCCCCACCTTACCTGTTCCTCACGCAGTCACTGAAGCCAACAGTGAGGAAGCCCTGAGACCGAGCTGTCCCTTCCTCCAGACAACCCACACCAATACTGCAGCCAGCCACCCTCCTCCACCTTCCTTCCCCTGAACAAACACTCGGAGCCATGGGGTCCCCGCGTGAGTCTGGACTTGCTGCATGCCTTTCGGAGTCACTGTCTATGTGGCTCAAGCTTCTGTGTAGCCCTGGTGACCAGGGATTGGGGGTGAGTCTCTGTGCGCTCCTTGTTACCTCCCAGCCCAGGGACCAGGCCACCACCACCTCCGCCATCCTGGTCCTGGGCCAGCCCCCAAGGCTGTGTCTCCTTGCTGTCCTTGTCCCTCCACACCATCCCCACCCAGAAGTCTCCAAAAAGGGCCAGGAAATGCCTGTAGGAGGCTGTGGCCTCACAGCTAGGGACGCTGGAGCGATGTAGGGCACAACCCTACTTTTGCTGGATAGAGTCCGCAACACAAGGTATTTCCTCTTTTTCCTCTATAAAATGGGGCTGATTATAATACCCACTTCCAAAGGTGATACAAGAATTGAAGGCACATAAGCTGAGGCATACACGCAGCCTTCTCTGAATGGTTCCTGGCAACACTTTATAACTAACAGTGTGGGAGAGCACAGCAGTGAGCGCCCTCGGTTTGCCCACCCTGAGAGCCGGAAACACTCTCATTGCTGGGGAGCTCAGTTTCCATCCCTTCAGGGGATGAATTTTAATAATCATGTTCCAGCCAGAGGCAAGGAAAATGGGAAACTGCTGGTATAGGGGTTTTTGTTGTCCTTTGTCAATGTTATCATTCTGTTGTTGTCATTTAGTATTTGCAATACTAGGGTTGAACCTAGGACCTCCACACTGCGCTACATCCCCAGCACTCTCCTACTCTATTTATGTGTTTGTTTGTTTATTTATTTATTTATTTATTTATTTATTTATTTATTTTGAGACAGGGTCTTGCTAGAAAGTTCAGGCTGTCCACACTATATAGCCCGCTCGCAGTACAGCACAGGCTAGCTTCCAACTCACGTCAGATCTCTCACCTCAGCCTCCCAAGTGCTGAGGCAGGAGCTGTGCATCACCCCCCCAGCTTTTTCTCTTTTTTTTCTTTGAGACTAGTTGTCACTAAATTGCTTAATTCTCAAGCTCAGCTTGAACTAGCAGTTTGCCTGCCTCAGCCTCCCAGAGTGCCAGGATAACACGAGGGTGCCACCATGCCTATCCACTGGCACAAGTTAAAGTAGAGGGTATTAACAACTGGCATTAGTGATCCACATTCATGGCCTTTGTCAAAGGAAATGCTAGAGGACATGGTGTGTGACTCAGCCACCAGGTCACACACGACAGCACTGGCAACGAGAATGGAAAGCCGGAAGTAGTCTAAAGCAGCTGGAAGCTGCTTAAATAAATTGTGGTGAAACACGATGGGATAGTACGGTGCTGTAACTTGCCACTCATTGATGAGTCATAGAATCAATTTAGTAGATAACACCAGTATTTTTTTAGTTAATCATAGACTATAACCAAAAGTATCAGTTTGCTTCGTAGGAAGTATGTGCAAGTATCAACTGTATTTTGTAAAGCGTTTTGTCTTAGACCTGCATGTCTAGCTGAATGTGATGGCACATGCCCAAAATCCCACTCTCAGGAGGCTGAGGCAGGAGGATCACCATGGGTTGGAGGCCAGCCTGGGCTACATAATGAGTTCAAAGTCAGTCTGAACTATATAGTGAGAACCTGTCTCAAAAAAGAAAGAGCCAAACTTCATTGTAGTGCCCTCATCTGATGACAGAGAAAGGCAGCCACAACATGTGTGTGAAAATACAGCTTTTCAGGAAGTGAGGGCTAGGCTTGGCAGCGTGAATGCATGGCCCTGACCTTCCTGGGGAGCTCACACTGCTACAGTTGTCACTGAGCAGCCAGGCAAGATGCAGCCCTGCACTCACCCAGGTAGCTGAGGATGACAGGTAGGAAGACAAGTCCATGTGCCAGGCCCATCAAGGTGATCAAGAGGTTGAGGCGGAAGAAAAAGATCTGGATGAGCTGGGCCTTAGCAAGGCCCAGGATGAGGATGCCCGGCAGGTTGGTCATGGCCACCCCAGCAAACACCTGAGGGGTGACAGCCAGGCATCAGGTGGGCATAAGGCATCAAGCTGGGCATGGGCGGCCCACGCCTCACCACTCACCGCACTGCCCATTGAAGCAGTGGCCTCTTTGGCCCTCTCCAGCCGGCTGGGCTTGGTGCTGATGGCAAAGGAGCGGGTGATGTGGGACACGAACTCCACCGACATGCCCACCGCCTACAAGCAGAGGAAGGGCTCAGGGGAGTGAAGGCCGAGGTGGGAGGAGAGGAGGCACAGGGCAGCTACTCAGATTCCAGACAGAGCCGGGCATGGCTCGGGGCCAGATCCCCAAACCATCATCCTGTCAGGGGCTCCCCTGGTATCTGTGTCCCTCCCATTACCGCAACCAGGTTGATGAGGGACACGGCATTGAAGGTGATGTCCCACATGGCCATGAGGCCAACGGTGTCCGCGAGGATCATGATGATGACAAGCAGGTTGAGGAGGCCAGAGCGCATGTCCAGGCCCAGCAGGACGTAGCAGACCACGAAGGTGGGCAGGAAGCACAATGCGAGCACGAAGATGCCCTCAGGCAGCACGGTCAGGTACTGCTCATAGAACACGTTGGTGACCCTGCCCGAGGAGTGGGGCTCCATCACATACAGGCCCAGGGCCTTTAGCATGCCCCATTTCAGAAAGAAACCACGGGGCTCAGGGAGGCTTATTTGGGGGGCTGAGTGGCACAGAAACAGATAGGCTGTAGGCTGCCACTGGAGCTTCCGATCTGAAGCTGTCTCTGTCTCTCACAAGCCTTGGAAAGCCTGTCACCTGTTACTACCCAAAAGTTCCTACCCCTCACCCTCCAGTGCAGCCCCTGACCCTCACGTGTAGGAGAAGACCTTGAAATCTGGGTCTGTGCCTGGCACCTTCCGCAGCTCCTCTGTGATGTTGGTGGCCAGCAAGCGTGCTGCCTTCAGGGCCTCTGTGTAGTCCTGTGAGTTCTTCAGAGGCTTGTGGTAGGCCATGAACTGGGTGGCTGCATGGCACATGAGAGGGGTAGATGGAAGGTCAGGGCCTGCTGGAGACACCCTCAGAGCATGCCAGGGACAGTGGCTTGGGCACGGGATTGAGTCCAGCTCAGGGCTCTGCCACCACCAGTTCAGAGGCCGAGCACAAGTTGTGAAAGAGGCCATCCTGTTTGTCTTGCTTCAACCCTGAGACCTCTGCAGGTGGTGCAACTACCACAGAGGCTCCAGGCCTAGCGTTGGCAGATGGAGCCACAAGAGCTCCTGGTGCTCCCAGGGCCTTCTCTGCCTGATTTCAAGATACGCACAAGGATTGTTTAAATTAACTTAGTTTTTTTAAGTTGCATGTTCTGGGGCTAGGGAGAGAGCTCAGTAGAATAAGTGCCTGCCTGGCAAGCACAAGGTCCTGAATTCAATCCCCAGCACTGTAAAATAAATAAATTGATTAATTAATTAACTAATTTGCATGTTCCTACAGGAAAGGAGTAGAAAGGAGGACAGAACAACGAAAACTATTCATTCATCAGTACAGTGGCTTAGGACTCCTGGAAGTTAAATACAGGCTGTGGCCAGTAATGTATACTGTGGATCGCTTCAGAACAAAGTGAGGGACTCCATCAAATGTTCCCTAATTGCCACTGACCCTCAGGCCTCCTCTGTGCCAGCTGCACTGGGGTTACCATGCCGAGCCATAGCTGGCTCCCTCACATAGATGGCCAACTGGTTCTGCCACCTGCTGCAGGAAAAAGAGCCTGCCATGGCCCATCTTTCTGTCAGTCCAATTCCATCTCCCTTGTTACTGCTGGTGGCTGCCAGGCTTCTGCCATTCTGAGGCATCCTCGCCAACTGCCTGGCACTAACAGCTGGATGGAATTTGGGCATGAATAGATAGATATGCTGGTGCAGGCCTATTAGCTCAGCTAATTGAGAGGCTGAGGCAGGAGGATCACAGGTTCCAGCCCAATCTTAGCAACTCAACCAGAGCCTATTTAATAATAAAAAAATTTGTGTGTATCCCATACAGATAGCTCAGCAGATTAAAGCACCTGCTTAGGCAGATTCAGGGACCAGGGGTTCAATCCCTGGCCTGCTGTGCTGGCCCCATCCCCAGGGCATGCTGAGATGGCAATTGAGACTGGGCATGGTGGCATACATCTGTAATCCCAGTGCTTGGGAGGCCGGAAAACAGGAGGATCACTATGAGTGCAATCCGTGTAGTGAGACCTTGTAGATCCTACACTAAATACTTTTTTTGGTAGGGGGGGCAGGACTAGGGTTCAAACTCATGACCTTGCACTTGCCAAACAGCTAAATACCTTTTTAAAAATTGTTAAAAACAAAAAATTTCAAAAGGCTAAAGGTGGTGCCAGGGATATAACTGAGTGTTACAGCACCTTCTTAGCAAGTGCAAGGTCCTGAGATAGAGAGATTCCTGGCACACACACACACACACACACACACAGAGGCTGGGTGTGTGGGTATGTAGCTCAGTACAAAGGCCCTAGGTTTAATCCCCAGTACCACAACGACAACAACAAAAATCATGCATGTGTGAAAAGGTGCTTATCCTAGGGTATGGGTCATGGGTGGTCCCAAGTATGACATCAGCTGCTGAGAGAGTGCCACAAATGTCACTCTGACCATTGGCTTGCGTGGGAGAAGGGGTTTGATCTGAAGGCATGGGTTTGAGAAGCCCAACACCACTGGAAGCCCTCATAGAGGTAGAGGGAAAAAGACACAAGGTGGAGAGAGGCTGTCCCCCAGGGCTCCTGGGGGCTTCTGGCGCTGCGCCCTAAGTCCTCTCCCAAGCAGGGCTTTGCTTACCTCTAATCTGTCCATCTTCGCTCATGTTCACGGAGGTGCTATATGCTGCCATGCCACTGCAGGGCGACAGAGCAAAGCTTGGTGGGGACAAGACCCACTCTTCTCTCCCCCACCACTGCACCCCAGAGAGGCCCCTCACAATCTCCTGGCCCCTCTGTAGCTGCTCTCCCCACCCACATAGCCACTCTCCCCAAAGGACACTCTTCTCTGAACCTACCCTTTGGGACAGTTGATGTTGGGCAGGTCACTCAGGAACAAAGGAAGATACTTGTGGAACTGCTCCACTGTGGGCCGCACAGGCCCTGTCGTGAAGCTTATGCAGTTCCTTAGGCACCTCAAGAAACCTGCGGGGACAGGGGGGCACTAGGTGGCAGCCCCCGTGGGCAGCGGCTCCTGCTCGGAGCAACTTCTCCATCCCTACTCCACGCTCCAGGCCCCTAGACATTTGCATCTACGTCTCCGACTGAAATTCTGGTGTTGAGAGGCTTTTGGGGAAGGCAGGTATAGAGCAGAAAACCCAGGCATGCCTCCACTGCAAGCACAGCAGCTTCTCTTGGAGCTGGGCATTGACCTCAGTGATCGCGCCCTGAAATCAGGGGCACCGCACCCCAGGGAGTGCAAGGGTATGGACGCATAGGCTCCTACTTAGGCCCAGCCTGTGCCCCAGCTCTCACTGGACCCTGCATGGGGTGGAAGGGCGAGAGCCTTGCAGCCCTTTGCTTCAACTTCCCCCAAGCTGCAGCGGCCAGTGAGTCTCTGAGGCCCCACACTTACTTTCAGTTGAGGGACAGAACTCGCCCGTTTGGGGACCCGAGGTATAGAGGCGGCAGCAGGTGGACGGGGTCAGCCAGTCGATGAAGTCATCCATCCAGGAGGAGGCAGGAATGGACAAGTATGACCTGGGGCCAGCAGAAGTCATGAGGGCCAGGACCACCAACAGCACAGGGCCCCTCCAGGGCTTAACCCAGGCATCAGCCACCCAGCAGGAAGAGGGGAAGGTGGGAGTGGGGGATGCACGAGATTCAGCCTGGGGGCCAGGGGGCTGGACACTCACTCGTCAGGGAACTCAGAGGCATACTGGATCTTCTGGGTCAAGGAGAAGGGGTCACAGCCTGCACTGGAGCAGATGGCATTCATGCCAGCGTCGCTGGAGAAGTTGTAGCCCGAGGTGGTGACAAAGTACACTGGGGGCCCCACCTCAAAGTAGCGGCCCATGAAAAGGAAGTAGTCGATCAGGTAGGAGTTCTGGAAGGGAGGACAACCAGGGAGTCTCAGGAGGCCGTGAGTACACACGGGGGCTTACACCAGCTCATACTGAGAAGTTAATTCTCCCAAAAGAATTCAACACTTCCTGCCAAAATCCCAATACCATTTTTTGAACTTAGAAAAATCTGCCCTAGAGGCTGGGGAGATAGCTCAGTAGAATAAGCACTTGCCTGGCAAGCACAAGGGCCTGAGTTCAATCCCCGGTTCCACCAAAAAAAAAATTACTGGGCTGGCGAGATAGCTCAGCAGTTTAAAGCACCTGCTTAGGCAAGCTTAGGCAACTGCAGGGACCACAGTTCGATATCTGGCACCACATGCTGCACCAGCCCCACCCCCCAGGGCAGGCTGAGCCAGCCATAACATGAGTGAATGAATGAATGAATGAGTGAATAAATAAAGTTAAAATTTTTTTAAAAAATTTGCCCTAAAATTCATGAGGATCTGGGTGGAGTGGTCAATGCTTATAAGCCCAGCGCCTCAGGCAGCTGAAGCAGGCAGATAACAGGTTCAAGGTGAATCTGGGCAACCTAGTGAGACCCTGTATCAAAATTTAAAAAGTGGATGCTGGTTTGCAGCTTAGTAGTGGAATGCTTACCTAGCATACACAGGCCACTGGGCCCAATCCTCAGTACCACAAGAAAGAAAAACATTCAGACTTGGCATGGTGGTGCATACCTGTCATCTCCAGCACTCAGGAGGCTGAGGCAGGAGGGTCTCTACAAATTCAAGGCCAGCCTGGGCTAACTAGTGAGGTCAAGCCCAGCCTGAATCACAGAGTGAGATCCTATCTCAAAAAAAAAAAATATTTTTTTTTTTTTGGACAAAGAAAACAAAGCTGGAAAACTCACATTTTCTGATTTGAAAACTTCTCATAAAACTACAGTAATCAAAGCAGTGTGATACCAGCATCAGGACATGTAAATCAATGGCACAGACGTATAGAGCTTGGAAAGAAATACTTCCATATATGGTCCAATTATCTTTTATGAGCGGGTGTTCAAACTACTCAGTGAGGAAAAGACAGAATTTTCACCAAATGGTGCTGAAAAACTGGACGTCTACCTGCAAGGAAATTATGTTAGGGTCCTTACTTCACACCACACACACAAAAGTTAACTGCAAATGAACCAAGAATTTAAATCAAGACTCAAAGACTCTTAGAAGCTATAAACCTCTTAGGAGAAGCAGTGCAATTTCGTGGTGTTGGCTTTGGCAGTTATTTCTTGGACATGACACCCAAAACACAGTCAACAAAAGCAAAAAATAAATGTGATTGCGTGAATATTTTTTAAACCTGTGCATAAAAAAACACTATCAACGGAATAAGAAAGCAACTGTTATGGCTAACTTTTTTATTGTTTTTTTTTTTTTTTTTTTTTTTTTTTTCAACTAGGAATTGGACTCAGGACCTCACACTTGTCAGGCAGGTACTCTACCCTGAGCTATACGCCCAGCCCAAATTTTAGATTTTAAAATGTTACCCCAGACCTGGCATGGTGGTGCACACCTGTAATCCCAGCACTCAGGAGGATTGTCGCAAACTCAAGACCAGCCTGGGCTACATAGTGAGACCAAGCTGAACTGCATAGTGAGACCCTGTCTCTAAAAGACCAAAAAAAAAAGGCAGCCTAAACGCCTCTGTGCAGAGGCAGTGGTTTCGGAGGGTGAATTCCTAGCCAGTGTGCTGTGGGTGGCTAGACGTGGTCTGAACAGGTAGCCACTGACGTGTGATATGGAAAGGTAGATTCTTGGCCCTGGCTCCTTGTCTCTGTCTCCTGGCCACCATGACTGTGTCCTTTCTCTCTTTCTTTCTTTCTTTCTTTCTTTCTTTCTTTCTTTCTTTCTTTCTTTCCTTCTTTCTTTCTTTCAACAGAATCTCACTATGTAGTTTGGGCTGGCCTTGTGCTCACTCTTGTAATCCCCAGGCTGGTCTAAAACTCACAGTGATCCCATCCCACATGCTGGGATTACAGGCATGCACCACCATGCCCAGTTTCAGGGCCAGCATGGCGTGCCCAAGCTTCCAGGGCCGGCTCAGCACACAGGGCAGGGGATCGAACTCAGGACCTTGTGCTTGCCAGGTGGGTCCTTATACCCATGAGCTATCGCCCCAGCCCAACCATGCCATTTCTGCCTTGGAGCAAGTGAGGCAAAATATACCTCTGCTCCTTCAAGTTATGCTTATCAGTGATTGTGCCCAGTAAAGGGAAAAGCAACCCACGGAATGGGAGAAACATCCATAACTGCAAACCTAACCTCCATGACCCACTGGCATGAAATCCAAGCTCCACACCTGCCATGCCTAAACTCCACACCTGGTAGAGCTGACATATAAACACACACACACACACACACACACACACACACACACATACACACACACACTAAAATAGACAAAGGAGTTAAACGTTTTCCCAGATAAGATATAAGAATGGCTAATAAGCATGTAAAAGGATGTAAAATAAGATGCAAAATCAACATACAAAAGTCAATAGTATTCCTTTGCAGCAATAATGAACTTTCTGAGAAAGAAACTGGGGAAATACATCCATCTACAATAGCTTAAAAAAAATACTAGGTAGGAATCGGCCTAACCAAGGAGGTGAAAGATCTCTATAATGAAAATTATAGAACTGGCAAGAGAAATTGAAGACATTGGAAAGTGGAATGACTTCCTTTGCTCATGGATCAGCAGAGCTAATATTGTTAAAATGGGCATATTACCAGAAGCAATCTACAGAGTCAATGTAATCCCAATTAAAATATCAGTAATATTCTTAAAAGAACTGGAAAAATAATCTAAAATTCATGTGGACACACAAAAGTCCCCAATAGCAAAGCAATCCTGAAAACAAGAGCAAGACTGAAAGCATCACAAAACCTAATTTCAAATTGTACACAAAATCACGGAACAAAAACAACTTGGCACTTGGTACTTATACAAAATACTTCGTTTGGGGTTTCTGAGACAGAGTCTTGCTATGTGGTTCAGACTGGCCTTAAGCTCACTGTACAGCCCAGGCTGCCAAGGAGCTCACTCCAATCCTCCTGCCGCAGCCACAGCAAGACAGCTACCATTGCATACCCACAACAGAATGACTGTTATCAAGAGTCTCAAAGCAGGTTGGGTTGTAGCCCCCTGGGAGACCAAACAGCGAGCAACTTCCAGACCCTGAGCTAGAGCCTAGCACTAAATAAAAACAGAAACAGCTGCTGATGGGGGCTTAACACATAGGGCAGGCACTCGGCAGGCTGGCGGGCACACAGGTGGCCATCTCTCACAGCCCGCCCTCCTCACGCATCACGCAGGACGCCTTGCCTGTTGCAGCGCGTGGCTCTCACACTTCTCAGACACAGCCATGACTGCTCTCCCCTGATTCACCAGGGGGTGAGTGATTCTCCAGGGTTGCCAAGCCTTGGGACCAGGGGCATGGAAGACACCAGGCTCACCTCGGGCAGTGCCAGCTCCTGGTCCAGCCCCACGACAAGATGACTCAGGAAGTAGAGGTTCACTCCAAACAGGGCCAGGAACAGCAGCAGCTAGGGCAGGAACTATGTGTGAGACTCCTTGGCAACAGCCCACCTGCTCCAGAGCCTGAGCACAGCCAGGGCACCAAAGCAGTGGCCCAGCCTGGGTAGACTCCGGGACGCACCTTGCACCCTGCATGCCACTCTGCCCACCCACCTCGGGGCTCACTCACCACAGCCCGGCGGGTGAAGCCATGCAGCAGGAAGGGGGCATATTTTGTGCGGAAGAAGCGGAGCAGGAAGCCCTCGCTTTGCTCTGGCGGGGTACCCTTCTGGGAGGACAGGCAGCAGAGGATGTCGGGCCGGAGCTCCTGCAAGGAGGCAGAGGTTCAGGGGCGCCCAGACCAGACCTATGTCTGCCTTCGCTCTGGGAAGTGTCACCAGCAGCACATCCTGGGGACAAACACCTGTTTCCTTTTCTTTTTATTTTGTTTTGTTTTGTTTTTCTGAGCAGGGCTTCACTATGTAATCCAGGAAATTGGACTTGAAACTCATTGTCATCCAAACTGGGCTCAAATTTGTGTTGATCCTCCTGCCTCAGCCTCTGGAGTGCTAGGATCACAGATACGAGCCACCATGCCCAGAGATAGATAGATAGATAGATAGATAGATAGATAGATATGTATATATGTATAAATATGCAGTCTTGTGTACGTTAGGATGTATGAGCATATTTCTCAAAATTACCAAAACCAAGCCAGCTGTGGTGGCACACATCTGTTAATCCCAGAACTTGGGAGGCTGAGGCAGGAGGATCGGTGCAAGTTCAAGACCAGCCTGGGCTACAAAAGTGAGCTCAAGATCAGCCTGAACTGCATAGTGAGACCTTGCCTCAAAAAGACAAAAAAAAAAATTTACCAAAACCAAACTGTCTTTCTATGAAAGTTGGGGAGAATGTAACCCAAATATTCCTATTCCCTGCCCTGTTCCCATCCTGCTCTCTGCTGCCTCTGTGCAATGGGGTCACATCTCCTGTTGAAGGTGGGGACCCAGCCAGGACACATTGCTTGATACCTCTTGCCGTTTGCTGTCCAAGGAGACTAAAGCCACGAAGGCCGTTATCTGCAGCAGGAAGTCGAGGAAGACTGCCAGGCCGGAGGTCAGGGCAAAGGTCCGTACCGCTGGCATGGGAGAAATGGCCCCTGTGGAGGGGAAGGGCTGTCAGGGGACACTGGCATCACAGTCAGCATGCAGAGGGCAGGGGTCTGCTGACACCTGCCACCCCCAGTGCCACTCCCAGGCCCTGGTACCAGCCCTGCAAGGCAGACTTGGGGGGAAGGCAGCTCACCCAGGAAGAAGCAGATGGTCTCCGAGAGACTGCAGAGCAGCATACTGGGGCCCACACTGCCCAGGGCCCGGCCAATGTGGGCCTCTCGTTCCTCCCCAGGCATCCGCGGCAGCCTCTACATGGGAGCAGCAGATAGGGGTCCAGGGTCTGCCAAGGGCGTTGTCACTCGCACTGACTTTCCTGCCCCGCAACCCCCTTCTGCTTCCAAGGTGGGCTTGGAAACTGCCTGAGCACGAAGCATTGCTGGAGCCCCAAGCACTTGCCAGCAGGGAGAGGCCACGTGCCCTCTGATTGTGGTTTTCCATGGAATGCCACACAGTAGCATAAGGACAGGAGATGACTCTAATGTGCCACCCCAGCAGATGTTGTCTGGATCTAACAGAAAGTCCCAGATAACACACAGGCCAGGTGTAGTGGAGCACACCTATAAGCCCAGGACTTAGGAGGCTGAGGCAGGAGGATTGCCATGAGTTCAAAGCCAGCCTGGGCTCCACAGTAGGTTCAGTAGCCTGAACTCCCTAGCAAGACCCTGCCTCAAAAATACAAACACACACACAGACACACACACACACACACACACACACACACACACACACACACACGGGATAAATGTGTCAACATGCTGATTTCAAGAAGTGCAGTCCTGAGGTTCGGTGCACAGAAGAGCAGGCTGATGCCCAGGAAATCAATAAATTGATGCAGGACTCATGTGGGAATCCTGGGGGCCCAGGAAGAGGCAGAGATCATCTCCCTTCTCACCTGGTACTCGAGGACAAAGATGAAGATGTTGTCAGCGCCCACCGCCAGCACCAGGAAGGGCACCACTTGGAGGATGACCAGGGAGGAGGGGATGCCCAGGTAGGAGTAGAAGCCCATGGAAGCCACAACCGACACTATCACCACGAGCACCCCACCCAGGCCCAGCGTGGCCTTGGAATCCACCTGCAAGGTAGGCAGTAGGCACACCTCCTGGCCTCCAGACCGCATACCCGCCCAGGCCAGTCAGGAAGTGGGCAGCAGGGCCCCGGGGACCTGTGAGTGTCAGAACCACCCACCCTCCGCAGCAGGGAGCTTGCATCTGCACCAAGCCCCCCTCATGGCCAGCCCACCAGCAGCACCTCATCCCCAAAAGTGCAGGTCCACCTGCTGTCTGCACAAGCACCAGACATCGTAAAGGGCAGCTGTGCATGTGGATACAGGGGACCATGTCAGAGAGCAGAAATAAAACTCTTTTCAACACAGAACGCTAAGGAAATAGCATCCTGGGCTGGGGATACAGCTCAGCAGCATAGTCCTGCACCTGCTTGGCAAGCACAAGATCCTGAGTTCAATTCCCCTTAAAAAGAAAAGAAGGGGGAAGGAAGGAAGAAATAGCACCCTTTGGGGGGCCTGGGGATCTCGGCAACCACTCTCACCATCACTCGTTTGCACTTAGAGTAGCTGCCCAGGGCCAGGGAGATGTACACAAAGATGACCAGGTAGCTGATGGCAAAGATGGGCAGGTCCTCGAGGGTTGTACGGTTGATCTCATCCTCCAGAGAGCGCTGCAAACACACAGACCAGTCTAGTGGACCACGTAAGTCTCCAGGCTGGGTGCCTCCTTAGGGACCTTGGTGAGGGTCCAGGAACACCCATCACAAGTACCCTATCTCAGGAGGCATTCATCACAGGGACCACTAGGGTGGCCACCACAGAGCCAGGACCCTGCAGCCCCTACCTCAGCCATGAAGGCCACCTGGAACGTGCCGGCCATCCTCTGCTGGAAGGCTTTCAGCTCCTGCACGAAGGCCTCCTCCCACAGCTTGGCCTGAGCGAGCCGGGGGTCATCCGAGGGGTAGTTGTTGAGGGAGAAGGTCATGATGAGGGCCTCTGCCTCGGAGTAGTCCTTCCCTGGCATGAAAAGTGCTCAGCCCCCTTGGGTGCAGCCCTGCCTCCCTTCCCTCCCCTCCCCTCCCTGTTTGTCCCTGCCAATCATTCCAATCATGCATTTACTCCCGCCCCACTTTCCTCTCTCAGCGGAAGGCGAGACCCTTGGGCCCAGGCACAAAAGTGGACGAGAAGCTGAGCAGGTGGCAGATGAGAGTGAGGATGGGGCATCTGCAGCCCCATAGCCAGGCCAGTTGCAGCAGCGGGAACACCCACACCGCCCTCTTCCTGCTGTTGCTGTCCCACTTCCTTCTGTGGCCACCCAGCTTACCTTTGTACCCTCCCACAGCGAGGAAGGGGAAGACAGGGGCCCCGTAGTCAGCCATGCAGCTCAAAGACAGGGATGTGCCATCTTTGAAGGTGAGGGGAGAGCTGGAGGGAGACCACAGAGTAAAGGGGTCTTTCTTGGCCCTGCCTCACTTCCTAGGGCCTGCCCCATCCCAGGTGCACCTCAGAGGAGGGGACATGGCTGCAGATCACCAGCCCCAGTGGGCCTCTTCCTAATAGCCCTCTTCTAACCATACCCTCTGTGGACACCAACACCTCAAATGGAGGAGCCGCCCTGAACATCTTTTCTGTGCCAGGCAGGGGCGTCCCATGTCCCCTCACACAGCCAGACCTCTCAGGTCCCCCCTTATTTCCTTCCCAGAGAGGCATCACTAAAGTTCCAGGTCAGGATTTGGACCGTGGTTATGGCCCTGGTTTCTGCTGCTCCTTGGCCTTCTCTGACCAGAGCCCCAAATCTTCTGAGTCTGACAGGAAGCACTTGACAATCCCCTTCTGTGATGAGGAAGGCTGCAGGGCTCAGCCTACAGTGGTCACACCAGTCCCTCCCTTCCCTGTCCCCTTCCTCCCTTGGCTCCTCTCAGTCCTCTGAGGAGAGTTGGGGACAGCCTGCCTCAGTGTCCTCCTCAGTTGCTTCATGGCTGCTCTCCAGGCTGCCATGACTGGACTTTCACCTCCCAGACTCCTGCTGCTCCCATACTGTCACTTCAGCCCTGAGGTAGCAGAAGTCAGGCAGGGTTAGGGGCCCATTATGACCATCCCTGACCCCAGTAGATCATGATGAGCCAACTAATCCTCCTGGAGATTATGGTGTCAGCCCTACACTTAAGCGAAGGTAGCCTGGGAGCTTGAATTTGAACCAGGCAGGATAATTGAATTTGAACCAATTGGCAGGCTGCGGGTTTAGATCAATTTAGGCCAATTGTTTATAGGCTCCAATTTGGACCAATCACAGCCTTGAACTTGGACCAGTCATCAGGCTTGGATTTGAACCAATCACAGGCCCTCAGCTGCTATACATAGTGCTCCCTTCTCTTCTTAGGTGGCCTTTCTTGTGCTCTGATTCCTCTGTACTACAGCACAAATAAAACTTTCTCCCCATGGTCCTGTAAATCTCATGATGTATTTCTCAGGTAGCATGACCTTGGAAGATCCTGAAGTCTACTCGGGACTTCTGAGCACCACAGGCAGAACGGTTGCCTAAAAAGCAGACATAGGGGGCCGGCGAGATGGTGCAGTGGTCTAAAGCGCCTGCTTGGGAAAGCTCAGGCGACTGCAGGGACTGCGGTTCGATCCCCGGCACCACATGCTGCACCAGCCTCACCACCAGGGCAGGCTGGGCCAGCCACAAAATAAAAATAAATAAAGAAACAAACACAACAAGCAAACAAATAAATACATACATACATACATACATACATACATAAATAAATAAATGGGCCGGCGAGATGGTTCAGTGGTCTAAACCGCCTGCTAAGGAGGGCTCAGGCAACTGCGGGGACTGCGGTTCGATTCCCAGCACCACATGCTGCGCCAGTGCCACCACCAGGGCAGGCTGAGCCAGCCACAAAATGAATAAATAAAGAAACAAACAAACACAACAAGCAAACAAATAAAATAAATAAATAAAATTAAAAAAAAAAATTTAAAAAGCAGACATAGGCTGGGCATGGTGACACAGCCTGTAATCCCAGCACTCAGGAGCACCAGGCTCCTAGCAGAGCTGTACTTGCTGATTTATAATTCCTATCCTCTGACTCAAGCAAAAAAAAAAAAAAAAAAAGCCACACCACTTCGCCTGATCAGCTACCCGGACAAAGCTTTCTCTTTGTATTTTTGGCTCTGAGCAAGTTGCTGTGTTGGCCACCAGCTCTTCCTGGGAATGCTGGTTGTTCTGTGACCTTCGGCAGCTCATGGTACCCTTCCAAGCCTCAGCTTCCCTGTCTATGAAATGGACATAATCAGACCCCTCAAGAGTTGTGCACATGCAAAATCAAACTGAGATACCACATAAGGACAACATAGCTGACTACGATGCCTGCCCAGGGTGGCAAACAGCCCCTCCCTGAGCTTCCATTTCTGACACTCAGATACTCTGGGCTTAGAGGCTTGGAGAGAGGACAGTCAGTCCACACTGAGGACCACTACTCTACACCCACCTCCAAGGGTCTCAGCCACACCTGCCTTCTCGCTATCCGTGCTTGGCCCAGCATCCTCTCAGCCTCCAGAATGGACAGAGCCGGGGCCTGAACCCCAACAGAACCAGGGCTTGGCTGAGATATGGGCAGAGGTGCCTGGGACCTGAGACCAGCCCCAGCCCTACCCTGGCTTGAGGGTACTGCTTTGAAGTTCACACCAAAACACTCCTGAGCGACCACTGCACAGAAGCGAGAGAAGAAAAGCAGTGCAGACACAAATAGGAGCTGGAGCAGGGCATGGTGGCCCAGATCTATGATCCCAGCAGTCTGGAGGGCTGAGGTAGGAGGATCGCAAACTGGAACCGGCCTGGACAACTTGGGACTTAGCCAAGAATTTGTCTCATGAATGAATGAATGAATGAATGAATGGCTGAGGATGGAGCTCTAGCTTCAATCCCCAGTACTGAAAAGGATGAGGATGGATCAGTGCAGAGGCCCTGGTTCAAGCCCTACTGCAATCAACTCAATCAGTCAAAGTGAGACCAGGGTGAGGAACATGGCTGCGGCCCCACCTGCTCCTCCCCGGGCCCAGGAAGGACTCACTTGGCGCAGTAGAGGAAGTGGTCCCTCCAATCCACCTCAGCAGTCTGACCCATCAGCGTTTGGTTGGCAGTGAGCAGCAGCAGCGTGCGGTTGTTCTGGAAGTACTGCAGGAAGCTGTTGACGCAGCAGTCGGAGAGGCTCGTGTTGTGTGGCTTGAGGGGCGCGTAGCAGATGTCCTGCAGGGAGACATTGCGCTGTGCCTCGGGTGACCACACCTGCAGGTGCCGCAGCCTCTCCTGCAGGTCCAGCAGCTCCAGCAAGAGGTCCAGGCTCAGGATCCCGCTGAAGTTCTTGGGCCCCAGCAGCAGGGAGTTGTAACTGTAGCTGGACCGGTTAACGGCCGTCAGGAAAACCTGGTTGGTTCGGAAGAAGGGGCCAAAGTGCTCGTCGTAGAACTCCTTCTCCTGCCGGGCCTGGCTTCTCAGGGATGACCACAGGTCCACGGGTTCCGTGCTGACTTTCACAAGTGTCAGGCCTGATGCCAAGGCCGCAGCTATGATCAGGGACACTGCCAGGACAGTCAGTGGCCATGAGGCCATGTTTCTTCCCCAGCTCTCGAAGAAGCGGCCAAGGACCATATGTGGTGAACATCTGCGTTTCTTTGAAGGGCTGGGGGCCACAGGGGCCTCCTGGCTTCTGGCCTTCCTCCTCCTGGCAATCACACGGAGTCGGAAAAGGATGGCGATGAGCAGCACAAAGACGGAGCAGAAGATGATGAGGAGGACTACCCAGCCTGGCAAGCGCCCCATATAGGAGAAGGGGCGCAGGGCAGGGGGTGGGGGGATGACAGGGCAGGAGGCGGCACAGTCCTGACAGGAGCAGGCTGCCGTGCCGTTGCCCTGGGCCTCATTACAGGGTGTGATCATTGCATCCAGCGGCTGCATGCCATCTCTCAGGGTCTGGCCGGGATCACAGAGGTGGAAGGTGATGTCCAGCGGTGCCAGGCCATTCCCAGTGTCTCCCTGGAAGTTGAGCCAGCGCTGAGCATTGCACAGAGCAGAGCCATACACACCGCACATGGTGCCAACAGCCAGCGAGGCGGCCGCAGGGATGCGCACACGGCTGCAGGACTCATAGGCCTGCTCTGCGAAGCTGCGCTGGTAGAAGGCCTCATAGGCCACTACAGCCTGCGGCCCACCAGCTTCCTGAGTGGCTGTGCGGGTTACATTGATGAAGAGGCTCTGATCCGGGCTACAGGTGTTCTGGCAGTGCAGGCTGACGAAGTTATCAGAGCAGGCCGGGCAGCGGGTGAGGAGGGCCTTGGTAATGCTCATGCTCATCTCGAGCGACAGCAGCTGCTTGGCGGAGCAGCAAGCATAGGTGGTGTTGGGGCCATTGTAGAGGCGGGGACAGATGCTCTGGAGAAGGGCCAGGTGCTCGCCTGTGACAAGGCGCGCTGGGGTGTTGGACAGGCAGGACACATTGGACAGCGTCGTGAGGCCTCCAGAGAGCTCCGGATTCTTCCCACACTCCTCATAGAAGGTGCAGTAGCCCGCCTGGTGGATGGGCGTGTACGGCTGCCCCCGGGCCTGCAGATACAGCAAGGTCACCCCCAGGCCAGGCACAAGCAACAGAACAGGGTATGGGGAAGGAAGGAAACCAGGCAGGGTCCTGGCCTCGAGGAGGCCTGTGCTAGAGTTGGGGTGCTTTCCTCAGTTTAGGAAGGGGTGATACAGAGAAAGGTGACCAGGAGACTGACCGTACTGGCCTGGGTCTCCAGATCGCATGCCACAGCCAGGCCTGTTGTGTAGGGGCCTCAAGGGATCCCCTCCCCCAACACAGCTTTGGACCCAAACAACCTTCTCCCAGCCCTAGGATGCTCCAGGGGACACTCACCCAGGACTCCCACCATGTCCCTTGACTCAGTTTGTCCCTAACCACAAGCTAGGACCCACCCCAGCTGCCACTCCTGACCCTGTGTCCCTCAACCCCACCACCTGGGGACCCTTCTCTGGGGACTGGGACCCCCCTCCACAACCCCACAGGCAGCAGACTCACTGAGCACAGGAGCAGGGCCCAGAGGAGCCAGCCACACAGGCCAGCCGCCATCCTGGGACAGGATGTAGGGCTGGCAAGGCCAGCAGGAGACAGCGGAGGGTTGGCTGTGAGGATGTAGGTTAAGGACGCCTCTTTTCCTGGTAAAGCCCCATCGGGTGAGGTTGGAGCCAATGGGCTGAATGCTACTGGTTAATGATCACCTGCTATCATCCCTGCCACATGTCCCAACCAGAGCCTCTCTGATAAGCCTCACTGTGATGGGACTGGGATCCCCATGCACTGTCTGGGGCTGCTGGAGGTGGAGGGGTGTTGAGCTCCCTAGAGACAAACCCCGGAGACCCCTTCAGTGGTTGGCACTGGGCCAAAGCACAGGTAGGACAAGGTGTTAAAGACTTCGGTCTTCCATGTTGGGAGCTCAGCATGGTCCTGCCAACCTGCGCCCTTGGATAAAGATACAAATGCCCACCTTGGCCCACCCCATTGAGGGACCAGGGTCGGCTGTGGGCTCAAACACACCCTCTGCTCTGTGATCCTTAGCAACCGTTGCTAATTAATATTAACAGACAGATAACAAGGAGAGGGTTAGGGTGGAGCTATATAGTGATATAAGTCCCTCCAAGCAGAAAGTGGACCAACAGTCCATTCCAGGGCCTGGCAGAGGAAAGAGTCTCTTCTGCTCACTTCCTCCTCCCACGTCACCTGTCCAGTGTCACAGCAAGCGGAACCTAGGTGCTGGTGTGCCCACCCAGGCCCAGGTGCATGATACACTCTCCTGATAGGATCTCCTGGCTCTCCCTTTGCTCCCACTATCTCAGGATGGGTAGGACCTTGGCCCTTCTGCCAAGGCCCAGTCACTGATAATACTGCCGCTTGCGTGACTGCCTACCTGAGAGGGCTGTGGGGAGAAGCCCAGGGACTTGGAAGGTGGCCATCCAGGCCCCAGGGCAGGTGACCCCAAAGGCTGAAGGGAGGCCTCAAGCTGTCCTACGTGCAAGGATGACCCCAGCACAGCACCAGCTCCACCCCCTGCTCCTCCTTTGCCCCAGGATGGCACCTGTGAGGCAAGTGTCTCCCTATCTCTGGCCTAAGTGTTGCCTGGTTCTTCCAGAAGCCGACTGAGAGAGTCCCCTCACAAATGGCTTATCCGGGAGGTGACACCAGGTGACAGCTGTGAGTAGGCAAGTAAAGAGCCAGGGTACAGAAAGAAGCCAACCAGGTTGTGTACAAGACTAACTCCTGGCCTAGGGATCTTGGTCAAGGAATAAGGATGTGGTCACTTTCTCCACCTCTGTTGGGGACTCCTAGAAGAAGCTTTAGCACTAGCCACACACAACTAGGACGGCTCTGAGGCTGGAAGTCACTGACACACAAGAAGCATGAGTGCCGAGGCCAGGGAAGCCCCAGCCCTAGCACCGGGTGCAGAGTCATTCCCAGCCCAGCCCAGCCCAGCCCAGCCCAGCCCAGCGCTACAGTGAGCCAGGCTCAGACTCACCATCTCCTGGGGTCTCCCCCGAACATAGAGCTCAAGAGTGGCATGTTTCCCCCAGGGCAACAGATAGAATTTTCAACTGCAGTCTTATTACCAGTGCCTGTGGCATGTCACAATCACATGACATGTGCTCCTGAATCCTGCTTTCTTCTGGTTTTGAGTTTGGTTTGTTTGTTTGTATCGGGAATCAAACTCAGAACCCGGCACTTGCCAGGCAGGCACTGTGCCACTGAGCTACATCCCTGGCCCCCCTCTATTTTACTTTTCTTTTTAGTAGTACTGAGGATTGAACCCAGGGCCTTGGCACTGAGCTACATCCCCAGCCCTTTTTAATTTTTTTTTTTTAATTTTATTTATTTATTTGTTTGCTTGTTGTGTTTGTTTGTTTCTTTCTTTATTTATTTTTTTGTGGCTGGCTCAGCCTGCCCTGGTGGTGGCGCTGGTGCAGCATGTGGTGCCGGGGATCGAACTGCAGTCCCCGCAGTTGCCTGAGCCTTCCTAAGCAGGCGCTTTAGACCACTGAACCATCTTGCCGGCCCCCCTTTTTAATTTTTATTTCAAGACAGCGTTTCGCCAAGTCATGAAATTGTCCAGGTTAGGCTCCATCTCTCGATTCTCTTGCCTCAGCCTCAGATTGTCAGCCTCAGCCTCCCGTGTGCTGGCTTCACAGGTGTGCAACACCATGCCCAGTTCCTTCTCGTAAACACTCTCCACTGCCTTCAGGACCTGGATCGCAGGTGTATCCAGGATTACGACCTGCAGAGCAATGGCTCTCGTCTCTCCTCACACTGACTGTGGGCTGGGTTCCAGTATTTCACTGTTATTTTAAGTTTCTAGTTCACTTCCTCGTGGCTAATGGAGTTTTTGCCTTTGGGGATTTGCTTCCTTAAAATAAGTTTGCCAAGAGGAGCCATTATGAGTCAGAACACACATTTACGAAGCTCATCATTTCTTCCCTCGGGCTAATCTAGGGCTATCAGGCTATCATCAATTCAGGGTGGATAGTAGCCCAGGTGACAGACACACATGGTGACATCCCCAGGGCCAAGTCTCCTGACGTCAGCAAGCCTGAGGCTCCCCACACTCTCCCTTGGCCCTGTCGGGTACCAGCTGCCACGATGCCCCATCTGGGGCTCACCTAGGGCACTGCTGAGGATTGACTCCAGGGCTGGCGAATACTAACCATGTGCTTTACGCCCATAGTAGCCCCTAGCTGGGGAGGGGAAGGGGGTACTTAGGATTAAATCCATGACCTTGCTCATACTACACACTTCCCTAAAAAAAAAAGGCTTCACCAGAAAAGAAGCATTTTTTTTAGGACGCTCATATTATAAACTTTAATTTAAAAATAAATTCCACTTAAGATTATCAGCCAAGCTGGACTTGATGGTGCACACCTGTATTCCTAGTATGGTGAGGCTGAGGCAGGAGGATTGCCTTGAGTTCAAGGCCAGCCTGAACTACACAGCAAAATCCTGTCTCAAAAAATACCTTAAAGGGCCAGTAAAATAGCTCAGTGGACTAAGTGCCTGCTTAGGCAAGCCCAGAGATTGGGACTCTATCTCCTGTACTACATGCCCGTGCCCCCCCACCCCCGTGTGTTGAACCAGCCACAGTAACCAGGTGTGATCCCAGCACTGGGGAGGCTGCAAACAGGAGGACCACTGTGAGTCAGAGCTGCATAGCGAGACCCTGTACCAAACCCATTTTAAAAAACCAGAGCCGGCAAGATAGCTCAGCGGTCTAAAGTGCCCGCTTAGGCAAGCTTAGGCAACTGCAGGGACCGCAGTTTGGTCGCTGGCACCACATGCTGTGCCAGCCCCACCCCCAGGGCAGGCTAACATAAATAAATAAATGAAGTTTTAAAAAACCAAAAACATCAGCCAGATGGATGCATTTAGTACATCTGTTGAAATGCATGACAATGTAGTGGATTATAAAATAATACTATTAATATACACTTAAATATGAATTTTATTGACATCAATACTTAAGATAAATGATAATGTAAATTATAATTACATATTTATAAATGTCCAAGCAGGTGTCTTTGGATAAGAGGTAAACAGGTGAACTTGAGACTTATTGCCAAGTGACCAGAGTACAGATGCAACACATGAATAATGTGCACACTGGTGACAGAAGGGCATGGCTGTGCCTAACAGCCATGACTCAGTGCTGCCATTTTTCATCCCTTTTGTGGCCCTTCATTCTGGACCGTCACCACTTCTGTTGCCACTCCTGTCTCGTGGGTCTTCAGTTAACATGTGATGTCATGGACACTGCATGGAGCCCAGCCTGCAAGAGGTCGTGACTTGGGTGAAGAATTCTCAGGAGTAAAACCACGGGCAGTTGTGTCGCCAGTGCACTCCAGGCAGGTCCCGTGGACAAGAAGTGCTCAGTCAAGGAGAGCCATGTGCAGGGCAGGAGAGATGGAGCCAGCGGTTCCACAGGAAATGGAGCCGCAAGAAATTCAGGCCAGAATTGGAGGTAGAGGTTTGAGGTGTTCTGATGATGTTCCAGAAGATGACTGTATTTGAATAAACATAGAGTTTTGTACGTGGGTAAATGGAGATGGTTATACCTGAGAAAAGTTCTCTGGGAAAAGTTCTACTGCATCTTTTGGAATAAAAGATTGGTTTTGTTTTGGTTTTTTCTGTATTTAGAACAGTGCCTCACTACACAGATTGGACTCGTAGTGATTCTCCTGTTTCCAGCCTCCCAAGCACTGGGATTACAGGTGCGCACCACCACGCGCAGCCTCAATCCCCATCTCAGCTCGCCCCGCAGACAAGGCCGGCCCAGCACACTGGGGATCGAACCCCGGCCGCTGCACTCTGTGTAAGTAGGTGCTTTAGTCTGCTGAGCTATCAGGCCAGCCCTGGAGGAAAAGTTAGTGAAAGGCCAGGTCTTATTTTTGGAGAAATGTGGTAGGTAAGCACTGTACCACAGAGGTGCACCCCAGCTCCGTTTATGTTTTTATTTTGAGATGGGTTTTTATTACATCACCCAGGTTGAGCTGGAACTTGTGTAACCCCCCTGCCTCAGTGTACAGGTTTGATATCTGTTGTTGTTTGGTTTGGTATTTGGTACCAGAAACTGAATTCAGGACCTTGTACTTGCCAGGAAGGCACTTATGCTGCTGAGCTATCCCTTTTGTTGCTGTTTTGAGACAGCATCTCACTACATATTTCAGGCTGGTGGTTGTGGTTTGTAGCTAGCTGTTCCCCCAAAGCCTCCTGTAACTCATGGTGCTGTCAAACACATAGCTTGAGGAATGCGGCTCGAGAGGTGTGGCCAAGAGAGGCGCTAAAGCTTAAACTGACAGCACTCACTGTCAGAGTGCCCCCTCCTTCCCCCCCCCACCCCCGCAGGTGGCGGTTTTGTGCAGAGGTATGGAGCAGATCTTCCTGGACACCGCAGCGCCCCAGCCCTTCCTCCAGTCCCTATAAAGGGGGGGGCAGCGTCTTGAAACCTCCAGGAACTGTGAGCTAAATAAACCTTTCCTCCCCTAAGCTTGTGTGGCAGGTATTTGTCTCAGCAACGACAGAAAAGTGACTAAAACACTGGCCTGTGTCACCCAAGGTGGCCTTGTATTCATAGTGATCCCCTGCCTCAGCCTCCCAAGTCCTGGGATTGCAAGCGTGTGTCACTATGCTTGGCTTGGTGTCGCATTTCTAACCTTTTCTAACTGGAATGAAATTGGACATACCTGAAACTGGGCACTCAGCAGGCCCACAGAGGACAAGAGCCACAGGCCTCCATGGCCAGTCTAGGGTGGACACCTGCCACAGTCTGTCCAGAAAGACCTGATAAACAGGCCCAGGGCTGTCACAAGAGCTCACTGACTTACTTTCCTCAACTCCTGCAGCATTATGAAAGTTTGGGGGATTCGGGGCTAAGGCAGAGGAGACAGCATTACCAAGTCAGACACTGGCCTGGGTGTGTGTCCAATAACTCCAGCCCCAACTTCTGGCTCCTTGAGGCAACCAGCCAGCTAGCAATATCTCCATCCTCTTTGCTGTCAGAACCGGCTTACTTGGTGAACAGTTATACCCAGGGTTCAGGACAAGGGTTGTTCTCCAAGCCTCCTTTGCTGCTAGCAGTGATGAGATCTGATTTCCTATTTTCTCATTAAAGGGATGTACATAGCAAACACAGTAGTACTTTAGCCTTCCTGTCTTCTCACTGGCCTAGACATAGATGAGATATCTGGAGCTATAGCAACCATCTTGTGATCCTGAGGTATCAAACAAAAGGGAAAAAGTAAAGATGCATAATATGCTAGGTAGGAGTGACATCAGAAAAATGGTGAACTAGGAAGCCCTTGAGGCTTTTTCACTGCCAGCAACAGTGAAAATAAAGCCAAAGTGTCAGAGTAGCTTTGCAGGAGCTCCAGAAAACAAAGGGTGATAGCAGCCAGTCAAACACTCTGTGATCATTTTAAAAAGAAAGCCCAGGCGCAGGTGCCAGGGGGTTCCATCCCTGAGCCTACTGTGCTGGCCCCACCCCCAGGATGCACTTAGCAATTGAGACTGGGTGTGGTGGTGCCCACCTGTAATCCCAGCTCTTGGGAGGCTGTAAACAGGCAGATCACTATGAGTCCGATCTGCTTGTGAGACCTTGAACACCCTGTAGACACTTTCCTAGAAAATAAAAGAAAAAAAGAAAAAGCAAAGAAAGCCAACGTGGAGCCCAGGAGTTGCGGTCTTGTCACTCACCTCGCCCACCCTATGGTGACAGCCTCAGTCTGAAAGCAACAGCAGCGTGGTTCCAGCCCAGAGGGAACGGGGCTGCCGTCTCTGCCAGCTATCGCACGTGCTGGTTCCCCTGCATCACCCCGAAACTTCTGCTCCCGAAGACGCAGTAGGACTTACTTTCAGATGATCTCCTGCTCTGTCAGGCGCAGCCATCTCCACTTGCCCCTGTACAACAATCTCCATTATGCATATACAAAAGTACATTGGGGCCGAGGGTGTAGCTGGATGGCATAAGCACCTGCCTGGAAAGCACAAGGTCCTAAGTTCAATTCCCAGTACAAAAAAATTAAAAAGGATACACAAAGCTCTACATTTATTCAAATACAGTCATCTCATCTTGTCCCAGAACACTGTAGAAGCTCTCCAAACCCTGGATTCCAGCCTGAATTTTTTACAGTTCCATTTCCCGTCAAACCATTGGCCCCCCACCCCCATGGCCAGTGGCACGCCTTGCGGTAAAGGAGCACTTGTCCGCGTAGCCTGCTCGTCACAACACACAAACTATTAAACACTGCAGTAGTAAAACTAACTTGTAAAGAAACAAAAAGCCTGAGCAGACCCACAACCAGTAAGACATCAAAGAAGTCATTTAAAATCTCTCCAGAAGGGCCAGGGAGATAGTTCAGTAGAATAAGTGCTTGTCTGGCAAGTGCAAGGTCCTGAGTTCAATCCCCAGTACTGTAAAATAAATAAATAATAAAATCCCACCCCCCAGAGAAAAGCCCTGGGCCAGAAAGCTTCATTCCTGAATTCTATTAAACATTTACAGAAGAATCAATATAGTTTGGGGGTGTTTGTTTTTTGGGTTTTTGAAACAGGATCTCACTACGTAGCTCAGGCTGACCTTGAGCTCATGGTGATCCTCCTGCCACAGCCTCTTGAGTGCTGGGAATATAGATATGCATCAACATACCTGGCATAGAAAAATATTAACCCTCTCCAACTTTATTTATTTGGTACTGGGAATAGAACTCAGAAACTTGCACTTGCCAGGCAGGCACTTGTGCCACTGATCTACATCCCGAGCACCAATATTAATCTTTCGAAAGGGGCTAAAATACTGAAGAAGAAAGAACACTTCCTTAACTCACTTGCTCTGCATGGGGTGTGATTTGTATATGGGCCCAAGGTTCCTGGGTTGGAGACCTGGCCCAGAATGGAGATGGGAGAGATGGGTAGAACCCTTGTGAGGAGGAGCCCATAGAAGGGAGGACGTTGGGTCCACAAGGGAGTGGCCTTGGGTAGAGATTAAGGTGGGTACTGTGGGACCTCTGAGTCTTCCGAAGAACAACTTGTTGTAAAGTTTGGACCTGAGGAGCCAGGGAGATAGCTCAGTGGAATAACTGCTTGCCTGGCAAGTGCAAGGTCCTGAGTTTGATCCCTGATACCACCAAAAAAAAAAAAAAAAAAAAAAAAAAAAATCTTGGACCTGAATCTCTGGCTTCCTGCCTCCCCCACCATCACCCCATCACCCCATGCTTCCACCATGTGGCCCAACACGACACCCTCACCAGGGCTGTTATGTGCCATTTGCAATTTCATCCTGCAAAACAAGGAGGTAAAGAAATCTCTTTTCTTTCTCTGTTACCAAGCTACCCAATCCCAGAGATTTCACTGTAGCAATGAAGTTCACCATCCCAGCTCCTGAGAGGCTGAGGTAGGAACATTGCTGACAGTTTGAGGCCTTATCTTAAAAAAAAAAAAAAAAAAGTTGAAAGGGCCATATTTCCTGAAGTCAGAGCATAACTGCAAGCTGCACATGATGGTCCATGCCTGTAGCCGCAGCCTATTGGGAGGCTAAGCCAGGAAGATCCCAAGTTCAAGGTCCCACTAAGCAACTCAGTGAGACTCTGTTTTGAATTATATCTAGAGGTCCCCACAAATTCTCATGTGCTTATAGGTGGAACTTTGGGGAGGTGGTTGGGTTATGGGTGTGTGGTAATTGGACTAGCCCACTGCTAAGTTTAGCATAGTTCAGAGTGTAGATGATGGGAAGGCCCATCTTGGGTATGGGTGGCACTAATCAACTGGTTTGTAGCCTGAGTGGAATAAAAAGGGAAAGGAAGGTTCCCTGCTTCCTGCTCTGTGCCTGCCCTGCCATGAACTGTTACTCCTCCATGATGCCCCTCTGCTATGCCACCCTCCCTGGGAGACACCTATGAGCTGAAATCTCTACAACCTGTAAGCCAAAATGAACCTTTCCTTTAACGTGTGAGCTGGGTGTTTTGTCTCAGCAATGAGAAATTAACCAAGACAGATCCTGATTTGAAAGGTTAAAGAATAAATAAAAGGGACCAAGGACATAGCTCAAGGGTAGAACATCCATGGGTTTGATCCCCAATACTGCACATACACACATGCATGCACATACACACACACACACACACATACAATTACCTCATTGAGAAGCTATTGCATTAAAACATCATGATACTAGGATAAAGACTGACAGACCGAGGATAACCTTCTCAGTAGCATTGTTGGGAAAACTGGATATACACACGCACAAAGAAGATGAAGTTGGCCCCTTACATTATACCAAAAATTAACTCAAATATAATAAAATACATATGCAAGAGCTACAGCTGCAACGCATGTGGAAGAACACACAGAAGAAACGCTCATCACAACAGACTTGGCAGAGTTTTCTTGGCTTTTGTGTCTTTTGTTTGTTTTTATAGTACTAGAGTCTGAACCCAGGGCCTTCTCATTGAGCTTTTTCTTTTGGTATCAGAAATAGAACTCAACACCTCATGCTTGCCAGACAGTAGCTGTGCCACTGAGCCATATCCCTGATCCTACTTTCTTTTTTTAATTTTAGAGTGACTTGCTATGTAGTTCAGCCTGGCCTTGCACCTTGATCTCACTATGCAGGTCCAGGCTCTCTTTGAACTCAAGGCAAATCCTGCTGCCTCAGACTCCCAAGTGTTTACAGTACAGGCACGGACTACCATACCTGGCCTTACCTATTTTTGAGACCAAGTCTTGCTAATTTGTCTAGACTGGGCTCACGCTTGCAACCTTTGTGCTTCAGCCTCCTGGGTGCTGTAACTACGGGCATGTGCCGCACCCATGGGGCTTGGTTTTTGGTTTTTTGTGAAGCAAAAGCGTAAACAAGAAAATGAAAGAAAAAGCTAAGAGAAACAAATTTTCATCAAAATTAACATCATTTGTGCATCAAAAGACACCATTAAGAGAGTAAAAAAGATAACCCACAGCATTAGGGAAAATATCTGCAAATGACGTATCTCATATGAAACTGATAAAACCTAGAATATATAGGAATGCCTTCAAGTTATTAATAAAAATGCAACCCTGTTCAAATATGAGGAAAGTTGGGCATGGTAGCACACGCCTATAACCCCAGCACTCAGGAGGCTGAGGCAGGAGGATTGCCATGAGTTCAAGGGCAGCCTGGACTACACAGTGAGTTCAGGCCAGGCTGGGCTAAATAGCAAGGTACTATCTAAAACACACACACACATACAAAAGAGGTACATACAAGTGGACAACAGACACATGAGAAGATACCCATTATCATTGGATAGTAGCAAAATGCAAATCAATGGGCTGGGGGCTGGGGAGATAGCTGAGTGGATAGATACCTGCCTGGCAAGTACAAAGTTCTGAGTTCGATCCCCATACCAAAAAAAAAAAGGAAATCAAGATCTCAAAGAAATACCAAATGTCTACCCATTAACCCCAATGTAATTTAAAACATGGACATTAACAAGCATTGGTGAGTGCGGAGGAAATGGAAATGGATGCTGCAGGCCAATGTTCACCCAGTCACTAACAGTAGCCTCCAAAGTGGAAACCTTAGTGTCCATACCAGACAAATGGATCAGCAAAATGTGCCCTGTGCTTGCTGTGGAATACTATTCAGCCACAAAAAGGCTCAAGTCCAGACATGTCCCGTGACTTTGGGTGAACGTTGAAAACATCATGTTACAGGCAAGCAGGCAGCTAGGCAGTGCCAGGCCAGCAGGAGCTGCGAGATGGGCCAGGCAGTGAGCCTTTACACAGGACCGAGTTTCTCTCAGATGGGGAAGAAGCTCTGGAGCTCGGTGCACAACATTGTGAGTGCGCCTTAACCACTGAACTGTTCAAAGAAATGGTAATTTGCATGTTAGTGTAGATTCTGTGGAGGAGCGCCCGAGCAGCTCTCCTTGAAAGAAGAGCAACTGTCTCCATTTTGACTGAGCCTGACCCTATTCCCTCGTATTGAAATGTACAGAGCTGGCTAGGACTCCTCATTATCCTTTCAATTGGCCTTAAGCAGTGTGTATTGGTCTAGCCGAGGTGCTGATGGTAATTTTTGAAGATGGCACACGGGTTTCCCTGATAACAGGACGAAGAGCCAATGCTCCACGGTGTCAGCTGGGATCAAGCCTTGAGACAGAGGCTATGACTTCCTGGGACTTGAAAGATTACACATCAGAGCTGAAGCACCAGATCGCCAAAATATTAGATACTAGCTCAATAGCATAATGCAAATTACTGCCTTTGTATATCTCTGAATATGGCGGAGGTGAATGCAGGCCTCCTACCTAACTCAGCTCACAGTGCTCATCTTCTTCCCACAATTCCCTTCAGTGCTCACCTTCCCAAAAGTCCCTTTCACAAGCCACTCCCCCTTCTCCAATGAATAAAGCCTAAGTGCAGCCCTGGGTCACTCTCTTGGTTCCAAAAAGCCATCTTCATGGCTGGACTTAGGGTAGATTGGAATTAACTTGGAGGAATTCCAATAACGTGGTTTTAGGATTGTAAGCTTAGACTTCTTGGGCCAAGACGAGAACCAGGAAGGGACTCCGACAGATTCTACCACCAAGAAGAAGAGTGGACCCTGCTGTGGACTCAGCCTCCCAGGTGCTGGATCACAGGCTCCACCACCACAGAAGCCTGCTACAGTGGCATCAGCACACAGGAGGTGCACGACCTCGACGCCATGGAACGAGGCAGTGGAGCACTCCAGCACGATGTCCATGGGTGTGGGGGCGGGGGCTGGAGCCTGTGCTCCATGGATCTGAGGGAGGTCTAGACGCAGCTGGGTGATTCCACGTTAGCTTTGCTCGCTAATGCGCCGTCATTTCCCTAGGTCTCACTCCAGTAATCCTCTCTGCCTGCAGAGTTTAAAGCTACTGCTTCTTATTGTGACCATCTGCAGTTTGTTTTCACTTTTTTGTCTTTTTGAAACAGGGTCTTACTCTGCATCAGGTTGGCCTTGAACTCACTTCCTAGCCCAGGCCTGCCTGAAACTTGCAGTGATCCTCCTGTCTCCGCCTCCCGAGTGCTGGAATCCTAGGCATGCAGCACCATGTCAGCTCAGCCTACATACATTTTTTAAATTTTTATTGATCAATAGGGTGTACCAGTTTGTTTTTGGGTTTTGTGTGACAACTGAAACCTCACTCTGTGCCACACACCAGCGGGACCTACGACAGGCCTTGCTCGGCCAACTGATAGCCTTGTGTCCCTACTGTGCTGCAACCAGGCCGTAGCTCTCAGGACAGCCCCCACCCTGGGCCTCTACTGCCCATGGGCAGCCACTTCTGCCAGCAGCTAGCATACGTGGCCTCACTGTCACCATGTGGCTGCATCTCCATGCATGTGCATTAGCTGCTGGAGGCTGAGGTGCTGCTCTGCGTCCCTGGCTGTGCCCATTTCTGTCAGGAAGGTGTTAGACTACCTGCTCCAGGTCCCCAGATATGGGCCACTTCTACCTCTGATGGACAAGACCCTCTCCCCGCTCAGAGCATGTCACACCAGCCACACTGTAATCCTTGGGAGGAGACAACGCCTGGTCACCCTACAGGGTAGTAGCCAGGACCCCAGCTGTGGGTTCTGGCAGGGCAGGGTCTCCCCTCCCCCCTCAGGCAGGCCAGGCACACTACAACCAGATCATACCAGGATGATAAGTATGGAGACTCGGACAGCTCTAGGCAGAGTGGCTTCCAGTCAAGGACTTGGTCTTCTGCAGAAATTCCCAAAGAAATAGCACTGCTGAACAGGTCATGATTAAAGCTAATGTGAGACAGGCCTACAGCCAGGGCTCCCAGGCACATATGGCATCCCAGAGCCATGTCACTTGTGACCTACTGGGTCACAGGTGACACCTGGGGCTGGAGGGGACATAGGGCAGCTCCATAGATGTATCCTTGGTGAGTCCTTTCCTTCTCTTTTACCTGAAAATAGTCCTTGGGGAAAGGAGGGTGAGGAACAAAGCCCCTAAGATAGGAGGGATGCTCTTCAGGGACCAGCCAAATAGGATTTCAGTTCTAAAAACTGAAGCTGCAAGGTAGTGCATGCCTGTAATCTCAGTCCTTGGGAGGCTGAGGCAGAGCCAAGTCTACCAGATGAGGACTGTGTCACCAATTGCCTGAGTGACGGTGTTGGGTTTGGCACTTAATCTGTGCCTTAGTTTGCCCATCTGCAAAATGGAGAGGCAATGGTAAACCTCAAACTGTGGTCTGGGGACCAGTAGGAAAAACATCTGTAAAGAATGCTGAATTGGGGCTGGCGACATAGCTCAGTGGTCTAAAGCGCCCCTGCTAAGGCAAGCTTAGGCAAGCAGGTAGGGACATGGTTCGATCCCCAGCAGCACATGCCACACCAGCCCCACCCACAAAGTGGGTTGAGTTGGCCACGACATAGTGGCACATGCCTATAATCCTACCACTCTGGAGGCTGAGGCAGGGGGACTGCCTAGAGGCCAACCTGGGCTATATAGTAAGTTCAAGATCAGAGAGATCCTGTTTCGACAAGAGAAATGAGAATCTTAACCCTGTCCTAGCTGCTTGTCTACAGAAGCAGAGATCAAACCCAAGATCACAACGCAGAGCCACATCCTCAGCACTCTAGGAGGCTGAGCCAGGAGGCTGGCCAGCCAAGACCAGCCTGGACAACTTTGAGTCCCTAGGTCAAGGAATTTAAAAGGCCTGTGGATGCCACTCAGTATAAAGTTCTTGGGTTCACTTGCCAGTACAGGAAAAAATAAAGAGCCCGCTGCGTGATCCGGTACACAGAGGAATTTGGGGGGGACAGTTCCGTGGACTCAATCAGGATGGGGATTAGAAATGTCAGCTCTGAGTTGGGCTCCGATGGGGTGCCAGGGGCCCGGGCCATGTTAGTGCACCACACACATCTCACACCAGCCCTTAGAAGGGAAGTCACCTCACTTACAAAAAAACCCAAAGTGGCTGGGCATGGTGGTACACCTTTGTAATCCCAGCACTCTGGAGGCTGAGGCAGGAGCACCGCTCAGTTGGAGGCCAGCCTCGGCTATACAGTGAAATCCTGTCTGAAAAATGAACTGTACAAAAAATAAACCACTTACAGCCCCTGCTGCAAGGTGCCTGTCACATAGGAACTCTTCTCTAGAGGATGACATTCAAGGGATGCTTCCCCCCAGTCAGCTCAACTTTTATCACCTCCTGGGGAACCGACCCCAAAGGTCAAAGTCCACCGAGCAGGGCAGTCAGAAGC
>PVKN010004384.1:0-33685 GCA_004027915.1 Capromys pilorides
GCATAATTTAAGGAAGTATCCGGCATATATTATTTCATGTAATTATCACAACACACCAAAAGAAAGAATACTCCATGAATACTCCATCTTATTCTTGGAATCAGAGACTTGCTTAACCAATGTCTGGAGCTTTTCAAAAGGTGGAAACAAGCTTTTATGAAACTAGAAATTAGTCTAACAAAAATATTTTTACTACAATTATGTCAATCAAAATGAGATCTAAATGGGGCAATACATTGATCTTATTCATTATTTTCCCAGTTTTTCTATTTGCAAATTGTGTGGATTAAGTAATATCAACAAGAAAGAAAAGAGCCTAGTAAGAGCTTATTTAATATCTTTGTATAGAGCACAGTGGTTATTCATTACTGTAGGTGAATGTAAATAGCTCAGTATAATGTCTTTTGAGTACTGCTAAGTAGCTTTCATGGGCGAAAACATGTCAGTTAGTTTCTTATACCCATTCACCTCCAGCATGTGTTTTACTAATATCAAGAAACCATAAGATTTCCTTCCAGAATTTAGCTCATCTACTGAAGTGTGCTGTGCTCCTCATGCCCTTCTTCACCTTCCCAGAATAAGTTTTCAAACTAGAGTTCACTTTGGCTTTTCAATGTCTGTCTATACGGTGACAATGTTATTCTCTATGACTTTGCTCTTCGCAGTGTCTCTGACTGTCGTTCGGTCAGCCTCTAGCCAATAATGCCTTTAGAAGTTATCAGATGAATCCAATTCAGAAAAATTACTTTGAATATTTTCTTTCTAAATGGCTTATAGGCATATCTGTCTACTAAGATTAAATCCATGTCACCTTCTCTAGTTATGAAATTTATTATCATGGTATTAAATACTCTTGTATTACTTGTAGAAAGTGACTCATTACCGTCACAATACTAGTGATAAGGTAATAAATATAATGAATCATTACTCAAGCACTAGTTATGATTATAATACAAAAACTATAGGTAACTAAATGAAATTTCAACATTCACCAAGGAGAAAATAAAACTATTTTACACCCTTTTTAAGTATGCTTCTTTTTTTTTTTTTTTTTTTTTTTTGATCTTTTATTTATTTACTTGGTATAAGGTTTCTCTACGCAGCTTGGACTCCTAGTGATCCTCTGATCTTAGCCTCCCCAGCACTGGGATTACAGGCATGCACCACGATGTCTGGTTTCAGTGGCCGGCTTGGCAACCAGGCCAGTGTGGCATATAGCACCAGGAATTGAACCCAGGTACTTGTACTTGCCAGTAGGCACTTAGATTGCTGAGCAATCTCCCCAGCCCCTACATACCCTCTTTAAAATAATCTGTAATGTAAACCAAAAAATATTCTTCTCAAAAAATTTTAGAGGAGCCAGGTGTGGTGGCGCACGCTGTAATCCCAGAACTTGGGAGGCTGAGGCAAGAGGATTATTGTGAGTTCAAGACCAGCCTGGGCTACAAAAGTGAGCTCAAGGTTAGCCTGAACTGTACAGTGAGACCCTGTCTCAAAAAGACAAAAAAAATTTTTTTTTAGAAATTCACTGAACCTTTCAGAACATCACATTGGAAGAAGCAGTGCTATGTTTTCAGCTACGAAAATAAAAAACTTTCAATTATTTATAAAGATAGTCCTCTCCAGTCTTCTCAATAACTAAGTCATAGTTATCATGTAGTTTTGTTTGGAAGGTAGAGGTGAAAAAAAAAAAAGCTAAAATAGAAAGTAGAAAAGAAGACAGAAGGTAAAGAAAGTATGGAATGAACAATTAAAATGTATTCTTATATCTGCCTCCCAGAGTACTTTTCCTGGTGCTGATTTTCCTTAGGTTGACAGGGTTGTCATGCCTTCTGGGACCATCTGGAAGACAGTCCTGAATTGATACACACTGGCAGGAACTTTGAACAGATGGTACCTCAGAATCTACACAGCCAAGGAAATGATATCAAGCCAGAAAATAGAAAACAAAGACAATATTTACTTCTCTCATAGCTTTGTTTTGGAAAAAAATAATTTGCTTGACCACCAACATTAATGGTTCACAGTGTCAGATTGTCATAAAAATAACAGCCTCACTGTCTAGACACTATTGCTCTTTCTTTAAAGTAGAAATGTAAAGGAAAAAGTGAAGAATATAGAGTAAGCTAGACAGCTCAGCAGATTAAAGTGCCTGGTTAGGCAGACCAAGGATTAGAGTTCAATCCCTGGCGTGCCATGCCGGCTCCACCCCCAGGGCATGCTGAGATGGCAATTGAGACTGGGCATGGTGGTGTATTCCTGTAATCCCAGTTCTTGGAAGGCTGAAAACAGGAGGATCACTACAAGTCTGATCTGTTAGTGAGACCCTATAGACCCTGTACTAAATACAGTAAAAAAAAAAGTGAAGAATATATGACCAGAACACAACTTGATAAAGAATTATCTTAAACTTCCTTTTATCTGAACTCCTTGATAGGCCGTGTCTATTATCTAATTATGGAATTGAGCCAATATAATACAGTACTGTAAGACAAATAACATGATATACTATTATTAGTTCTGTTTTATGAATGAAGCTTGAGGCACAATGAGTCTAAGTACATTTCCTAGGCTAAAATACCTACAAAGTAGCAACAACAGACTTCACACCTCTGAACTAAAGTCAATGTTCCATTTCTTATAGTTTGTCCTAAAAATGTCATTTATATCCGTACATGAAGGTATGATGGTTGGATAGATGGATGAATGAGTGGATAATAAAGAGAAGCATTTATTTGATCTGATTTGTGTAGGACAAATGAAGATTTTAAGAACTACATCCTGGCCTTTACATTGAATTATTACATTTGTGTGTGTCCAGTACAAGGGACTGAACCCAGAGCCTCATGTGTGCTAGACAAACACTGCCACTGAACTATATCCCCAACCCACATTTTTATTTTTACAGGTCTGACTTTGTACTGTCTTCCATTCTTTCACATGTTTGTTTGGCACCTTTATTCTTGACCTTTCCCAGATTTATCCAAATCATGAATGAATTTCTTCAGTCCCACGAATCAGACTACAGAGCTGAATTTCACCCAGAAGATCAGCTGGTTAGGTTGTGTGGAGAAGGCTACTTCTCATTCTGAGAAAAATCGAGGTGCTTTTGTTAGCTCTTGCTTAGAGGAAGTTTAAGGTGACAGACCAGCGGAAATCCACAGAACAACTTTATGCAGTTCCCTAAGTCCACACGAAATTTTTATTAGCATTATTGTGCATTGTTTCCTATTCAAAAATATTTACCAATTCTTCTAGAGAACATGAAAATGTCAGTTAAGCCAATGTGAGCTAATCTCCCACACAATTTGTTAGATTATTCTTTTTTTTTGGCTGACTCATGCTGCCTGCGGTGTGTGTCTGGAATGGCAGTTGAAGCTGGGGATCGAACCACAGTCTCCTGCACATGACTGGGTTTACCCAAGGAGGCACTTAAATAACTGAGCTACACTGAAAGCCCCATAAAGTTGAGAAGGTTGTTTTTGTTTTTTTTAGCTTATTCTTAAAATACAATTTCTTATGCTCTGTTAAATTCTTTGAAGGAAAAAAATTACTAATTCTCTCAAGTTTGATTAAACTGTTTTCTGAAAATTTTGCTTAAACACTTACAAAAATAAGATTAACTTATTTATAAATTTTTATTAGATTGCAAACCTAAAATACGTTAGTTTTCTTATAGACAAAAAATAAAATAAAATTCAAATTTCCTGCAATTATATATCTAAAATAATATTACTCAAATGAGCCTAATTTCGTTCTCACAATTGAAATGTAGTAACTGACAAGAATTCTACATATTTTTAAAATGAATTTGCTTATACTAAGCAGATATGAGTAATAATGTAATTCTTCATTTACTTGTCTCTTTTGTGGGCTATTTTAAAAGCTGCTTTATGCAGCCCTTCATAATGTTATTTGGCCCACACTTATGCAAATGCATCTTTTATGTATTTCTTCTCTTTTTTATTCCTCAATGTACAATAATTCTTGATGTCAGAGCTAAATATAATCTCAAGCAGAAAGACTAAAATAATATAACATTGTTCAGTTATAATTTGTTCATATGAACCAATAGAATGCTATATTGTTTTTACCAGATTATCTTCCTAGTCATAAAAGGAGAAATTCTTGAATTATGTAAAATACCTTAGACCCTAACAAATATTGTTTTAAAATGTATCAAATTCTTAAGCAGTAATATAGTAAATGAGATAATCTGGGAACTTTAAAGTTAGTACACATAGTATGCATGAATTACTTCTGATGTGTAAATACAGTGAATTTTTCAAGTTTACATTTCAGCCTTTCAGAAGTTATGTTAGGCATCTAATCTGAATTAAGCTCAGTGAGAGAAGCTAAAACACAGCAAAGAGCAGTCGCTGACATGGGAACTTACATATTACGGGAGATGAGCCTAGGGTACAATTTAGTATAAGTGCAACTGGGAAGATGCGATCCAGAGGAGAGGAAGTTTCTCTAAGCATCCTAATTCTACTGTGCTTGCTCCACCTCTCCATACTCCCAATGTTCTATAAGACACTGGGCTGTTAAAAGAAGCTACTTCAGTTGCATTGAAAATTAATATGTGTAACAATTCTCAAAACACCAAACAATTATTTTGGGAATATCATAAAACAATTTAGAACTCTAAATGCTGCTTTAAAAAATTAATTTTCTGTAGCCATTCAGATCACTTTATTTTTAGTGCATGCTCATTATACAGAATAGTGGGTTGCATTTGAGCATTTTCATACACCTATAGAACATTTTCATCAGACCCACCACCCACACCCTTTACCCTTGCTTGTCCTCCCTTTTACCCTCTTCCTGGCTCCCTGCCTCTGTTGTGAGAGTCTTCATTCTTTAACCTGAATAGTAGTCACTTCCATTGGAAATGTTATTTGAGGGACCCATCCTTCCAAGGAATGTTCAGAAGATGGTACCCTGTGTTCTGGTCTTGAGAACACTCACAGCTCTTGGTTCTCTTCTGCCACTGAGTAGTGTAACAGTTCACCTTTCATACAGAGCTGTGGCAACTCTTGATATTATTTATTTGGAGTATTGTGAAAATATCTGCTCAAATACTAAAGTCAAAACTGCCCAAAAAGAAGCACTGTCTCAGAAATAAAGTTTTTAGCCCAGTGATGTAGCTCAGCAGACTAAGAAGCTGCTTTGGCAAGTGCAAGGACCAGAGTTTGATCCCTGGTCCTGCATGCCAGTCCAGTCCCACCCACAGGGTGCACTGAGCCAACAACTGAGTCTAGATGTGGTAGTGAATGCCTGTAATCCCAGCACTGGGAAGGCCAAAAACAGTAGGATCACTCAGGGTCCTAGCTGTGTAGTAAGACCATGTACCAAATACATAAATGAAAACCAAAACAAAAACAAAAAAAGAAGAAATAAAGTTTTCATCTTTTCCAGCATAACCCTACTCATCCATGGTTTGTGAGCTGTAAAATGGAAACAGTGATAGTAAATAATTCATGAAAACACTGAGGACCAACATCTTAGTAGAGTATGTGAGACAGAGTGAGCATGTTAATACTTTTAAACTATTGCTTCTGCTATTAATACTCTATGTTCACAGTTTATCTCTTAAGAATAGATATGGTCAAGTAGCTAAAAAGAAATTAAGGAGATTAAACATTGGAGCAGAATTAATCAGTCTGGTCATCTAGCTTTTAAAATTCACAAAAAATTCTATCAAACAGGATTCCTGTTTCCGAAAACCAAGTAGGTTCACTTTAATTTCTGTCACCCTGGACGATGTGAAAAAGACTCTCCAGTAGAGAAAACATCTAAATAAGGTTAGAAACAAACAGAAATCTGCAAACATGCCTATGAATACACAAAGTTGGATCATGGGTGTCTTAGATACTTTTTATAAAAAAAAGTATCTTTACAAAATGCCCAACAACCAAAATTAAAGGGGAAAAGATTTATTTGGCTCATAGTTTGTAGCGGTTTCAGTCCATAGTTGGCTGGCTCCAAGTCAGGGTGACACAGCAGAGGCATATCACAGAGGAGAAACAGTTGATGGCAAAGAAAGGCAGGTAGAAGGCAGCAAGCAAGAGACAAGTGATAGACTCTTTCTGTCACTTTATATTGTATCCAGGATACTCACCTAAAGGTAAGTAGCACTCACACCCTTAATCCTAGCATCCCTAGAATTACGTCCTTGGTTAATCCAAGCGGTACACACCCTATATCCAGGAACCTCTGAAAAGCCCAAACTACAATCATGTGAGGCTTTAGAGAGACAAACCATGAAAGCAGGTAATAATGAAATGTCAATAAAAAATTTATTCTTTGATCTTTCAAAAAATTTCTAGCCCCAAATTAGTTATTTTAGCAACTTACTAATGATTTTAATGATGAGGTTTCTAAGGGAACTATTGTGCTTGTAGTTAAGTGTATGCAGTATAGCCTTAAATATCTTTAAAACACTTACTACATAGAAAAGAAATAGTTCCTTAGAAAGAGACCATCTCATGTATCATTGTGTTCCCTTGAAATGTTATCATTTTAATTTTTCATAATTTATCTTATTCACATGTGTAGCGCTTGATACATTTTGTCAACTTGAGAAGCTAAAGCCTTAAATAAATCTGGTCAGCAATTCCACATCCTAGGATGTGGCGGTCCCTCCCTAGGTCATGGAGGGCCCACCAAGAGTGACTCTACAAAAAAAAGATACATAAATCTGAGAAAGAATGAAAGGTGTCACTTACTCAGAGGAACCCTGTCTTGCCAGTCAGCATAGAAAAAAAGAGAGAGTGGCTTTCAAGAAGCTGCAGCTGCAACTCCTCCCTTTGCTTTGCTGTTTTACACGGACATGAACTGTTGCCCTCTGCAATGTGCTATTCTGTCTTGGAGCCAGCCAAATATAGACTAAAGTACAGACTAGAACCTCCACTAACTGAAAACTAAATAAACCTTTCCTTTCTTAATTTTGGGTGTCAGGATATTTTGTCCCAGCAGCAAATAAAAGTAACTGAGACAAAATTTGGTACCAGGAGTGGGGTAGTTGCCATGACTTATTTTTGATAGTGTGGATTGCAAGCTTTTGGGAATGGCTTATAGGAATAGATAAGAAAGGTGACATTCAGAGATGTCACCTTTAGGCAAAGAGATGAAACACCTTCAGCTGTTCTGTATGGGAGATTCTGGTCAAAGCCAAAAAGACTGGAATATTGTTAGAAATTCTGCCTGTAAAGATCAGGCTAAGGAGGTTTCTGTGGAGATAAAGGACTGTATTGGTTATTATACTCTGGATGATTTGTATTATGCGTTGGCAGAAAGTTTGTCTGCATTTTGTTCATTTCCAGACACTTTACCTGAGATAGATTAAGTGCAGTGGACTGGTTAATCTGACAAAGAACATTTGAAGACAGTCAACATTGAGGCAGTGATGTGGCTGTTGTTGGGGGTTTTTACTCTGATTTATGTTGAAAGTCAAGAACAAAAAGCCCAGCAAAAAGATTTAAAAGGTTGTAAGTTTGGCCAAATTGGAAGGACCAGAAAGACTGTGGACTGCAAAGACAGGCTGAGATCTCCATTGCTCAGGAGAACAGGAGAATAGAAAGGATGCCCTGAGAGTATCACAGCCTCAAAACCACAAGGGTGAGGGACCCTGCTGTGAGAAAAAAGCCCGAGAGCCTCAAGTTCCAAAATAGAGGTGGCAGCCACACCAGGTTCCAAAATTGAGGTGGCATAGAAAATTTATTCCCCAAAATCAGGGTCAGAGTGATAAGCAATCCAGGCACTGAATCCCTATAGCAAAGAAAGAAAAAATACTTGGCTACTGCTCCAACTGGCAGCAGAAGTCAGCATCATCCACATGATATTAGTTTTAGGTATTTGCAGAATTCAAGAATTCTGAAGTTAAAAAGGCTTCTACCTATATTTCAGAAGGCCTGGAAGGCCAGGCAATGTGCCACTGGGAGGGCAATATGTAAAGCTGCAAGTGAAAAGCCTGTTCAATAAAAACCCTAGAAGTTTGGACAAGCCAAAAACCTAGATTGTCTGAGGAAAGCTGCAAAAAGGGAGCAAAGCAAGTCTGAGCGCTACAACTGACTGAAGTACCATAGAGGTAGAGCCACATAGAGCTCACAATTTGCCACAGATTGCTTCATATGTTAAATGTGGGACTATGGGACTTAATGTTTGCCCTGTGGGATTTGGGACTTGCTTTGGTCTAAATGTTTTGTATCCTGCTGTGTGTACTTTTAAAATGGTAATGTTTATCTTATGCCTTTAAATGTTAGAAGTGTTTAACTTTTCATTTATACAGGGGCCCAAAACTAAGAATTTGCCTTAGTTCTTAGAGTATTTTTCAGCTTTGTTAAAACTGTTAGGACTTTGGCAACTCTTGCATATAGCCTTTTGTATAAAGGGATGTGCATGAGTGTTTGGGGGGCCAGGGGCAAAATGTTATGGTTCTCACATAACATTGATAGAATTAATAGTGATCCTTAATGATAGTTAAACCTGTGTTATAATGTTGAAATTATGAAATATTAATAACATATCTTTGTATCTAGAGACTGATTTAACAAAAAGATATGTCTAGTTGACAAGGGGTGGATTTTAGTGGCTGATACATTGTGTCAACTTGAGAAGCTAAAGGTTTAACTAAATCCCGTCAGTAGTTCCACATCCTAGGGCATGGAGGTCCCTCACTGGGGAATGGAGGGCCCATCCTAAAATGACTCAACACAAAAAAGATACTTAAAAGAACTGGGGAAGGATAAAGGGCACCACTTCCTCAGAGAATCTCTGGTTTTTGCAGTCAGCATAAAAAGAAGGGAGAGGGCCAGCAAGATAGCTCAATGGTCTAGAGCACCTGCTTAGGCAAGCTTAGGTAACTGCAAGGACTGCAGTTCAGTTCCCGGCACCACATGCTGTGCCAGCCCCACCCCCAGGGTAGGTTGAGCTGGCCATTAAATACATACATACATACATACATACATACATACATAAAGTTTTTTTAAAAAAAAGAAGCAAGAGAGGCTTACAAGAAACCGCCGCTGTATCTCTTGCCCTTGCTTTGCTGTTTTCCACAGCCATGAACTGCTGCCCTCTACAATATGCTACTCTGTCTTGGAGCAGCCAAAAATAGACTAAAGTATATATTAAAAGCTCCAATAACTGTAACATAAATAAACCTTTCCTTTCTTAATTTTGGATGTTGTGTCAGGATATTTTGTTTCAATAACAAATAAAAACTAAGTAAGACAACGTTGATCCTTTTAATCACAGATATACATTTTAGAGGTCTCTTCTTCAGGTTTTAAATCATGTTCCTGCAAATGAGCATAGTAACTTGCTTGAATGATGGCATTAGACCAAAGGAAGCAGACTCAATTCAATTTTGGATTCAATTAAATCCAAAATGAATCTTCTCTTTTCTCTTCAAATTTGTTTTGCTGGGTATAAATAAATTGAATTGCTTCTGTTTATGTAAATAACTGTTGAAAAATAAAATACCATGGAAGTTAATGCCAATTTTCTTTCTTTTCTAAGTCTTCTCTGTATGTGTGTGTGTGTGTGTGTGTGCATGCACATATGTGTGCGTGTGTACAGGTGTGCACATATGTGCATCTTACCTGGAGTTTTAATGTTTTTTGGTGAGAAGACAGCAAGTGGAAGTTCTAATCCGTTCTACAGCTTAGTTACCTTGCTTCTTCACCACCTGCTTCTAATCTCTCACTACTGTTTCTTCTGTTGCTATTTGTTACAGAGGAGGTGTCTGCACGGATAGTTCAAGTGGTCACAGCTGAGGCTGTAGCCGTTCTGAAAGGCGAGCAAGAGAAAGAAGTGCAGCACAAAGACCAACCCACAGCTCTGCCTTTAGGTAATTGGAGAAGAGCCTCGGGACTAGGGCTGGGGCTGGGCACACTGATCAAGCTTTCATGTTAAAAGGCAGCTTAGAACTTGCAATGTCTTACATGTCAAACTCCTGATTGGCCACCAAGACACAATGAAACCTAATTCTACCCTTCTTCCTAGGATTTTGGGATTTGGGTGGTTTTCAGAGTGATAAACATACAGTTAGACATTCCCTGAAGTAGCCCATAAGTTTTCATTTCTAGATCATTAGAGGGTTGCATGGCCACTGATACATAAGGAAAGTGCACTGAAATTTCCAGATGGAGATGGTTATTTCCCTTTATGGATTTAGATAAATGATTAACTACACCATAGTCTTATTTCTGTCTTCCCTAAGTAACTACCAAACTTAGAGTTAGAGCTTTGTTAGAATCCTCAGTGACTATCACATATGAAGTACTGACCACTTGGCTTCTCTTGGGGCATTGACAGCCCTACCTTCTCTCTTGCTCACAAAGACCCTCCAGCAGCAGACAGGCAACATGGCTTATGTTTCCTCAGTAAACATTCAGCTAAAGGCTTGTTAACTCACCCTTTCATAAGTAGAAAAGTAAGTAAACCAAGACACATGTGCATACATGAAAACATACAAGGAATGACACTTTCTTAGATTCAATATACATGTTTATTTTACATATACTTATACCTCATCTGTAGAAAGGTATGCCTTCTGGGCCAGCCACATAGCTCAGTGGGCTAAAGCGCCTGCTTAGGCAGATGCAGGGACCAGAGTTCAATACCCAGAGTGATATGCCAGCGCCACCCCAGGGTGTGCTGAGGCTGAGATTGAGACTGGGCATGGTGGCACATACCTGTAATCCCAGTGCTTGGAGGCTGAAAACAGGAGAGTCACTATGAGTCCAATCTGCATAGTGAGACCCTGTAGACCCTGTACTAAATACACACACACATACACACACACACACACACATAGAAGAAAGATATGCCTTCTAACCCATAAAAGTTACTACATGTCCATTATTCTCTCTTATAGTCTTATATGTCCTTACTTTTTTTAAATCAGTACTTCAAGCTTCAAATAAAACTAAAGACTAAAGGGTCCGCCAGATAGCTCAGTGGATTAAAGCACCTTCTGGGACAGGCACAGGGACCAGGGTTCGATTCCCAGGCTCCACATGCCATGCTGGCCCTACCCCTCCCCCTGCCTCCCTCCCCTGCCCTTTGGCACGCTGATATGGCAGCTAGGACTGGGTGTGGTGGTACATGCCTGTAATCCCAGAGCTTGGGATGCTGATAACAGGAGGATCACTACAAGTCCTATCTATCTACATAGTGAGACCCTGTAGGCCCTGTACTAAATACATTTCAAAAAGACTAAAATTACTTTGCTCTCTCACAATGTAAAATGTACAAAGTATTCTCTGAATGGCTTATCAAGGACTACTTTGCTCTTAAGATGGGGAGAGGAACTAACTATATCTAGTCAAAAACATTCCTCTTTAGCCTAGTGTTTACTTCTTTGGAATAAAAGAAAACCCATTTTTAAAAATTTTGAATCTTTAACTGCACCAAATAAAACTCATGGGGTTAGGAAAATAAAAAAGTCATCTTTTATAAAAAAAAAAAGACAACCCAAAGCTGTCTGTATTAACTGTTTATAAAGCTGAAAGTTGGGCGATCTTTAAAATAGAGGGAACCACCGGCCTTAACTGAGAAATATTACCTTTAGAAATTTCAAGCCCTCATCCCAGTGGTCCTAATGAAGGTCAGTGTCCTCAGGACCAAATAGCAGACGGTGGTGTTCACTGTCGATGACTTCCGTCTTCTAAAGCTTGCACTCTGTCCTTCTTCGAATGCAAGGCCAAGGCCAGAAGGTGACTCACCTCCCACTAGTGCGTGGTTTATGTTTGAAGGTGTTCCGAGGCCGCACAGCTTCACGGTCCAAGAATACCTAGAGAAGATGGTTTTGACATTAGACTCAGTAAGGGAAATGTTATTTTGAAAAGATGGCAGCTGATATAACTATCAGTGATCAAAGTAACATTTACTTCCGGAAAACCATTTGGCCAACAAAGTTTGTGTGTGTGTGTGTGTGTGTGTGTGTGTGTGTGTGTGTGTTTTCATTTAGACTAGCCTAATCCAGACTAAACTGTCTGCCTGCAAGTGTTTTTATTTGTTATAGCGTGGCTAAGTAAAATATATTACTAATTGAGCAAGTAGACAGAAACCAATGAGATGAGTGATAGTATTTTAGCATTCATCTCTATTTTTATAGGGAAGGTAATTTTTAAAAAAAATATATGAAATGCTTATCCTTTTAGATTATTAAATATGTGGACCGAGTAATGGGGCTAAAATAGGTTAAATGCAGACTATTGTTTAATCTTTCCATGAATTTCCTAAGGGGAGGCCTTTTTACAGTTGGAAAAACTTCTCCACAGATCCACTAGACTAATTAGGATTAATTGTTGTTATCCCATCTCTCCTCTGTTTGGTCTGTAGCAGCCGAAGAGACAGCTAATCTGCCTCCCTCTCCACCCCCCTCGCCAGCCTCAGAACAGACCATCCCCTTGGAGGAAGGTAAGTCCTGCTGGACCCTCCAAAGTTCATTTTCTCACAAAGGGTAGATAACAAACATCGAGCAAAAGCCACCAGCTTCAGTACTGGCCAGATATCATTCAGCTTTGGAACTGCCTATTTCAAACCATGAAGAAATAAAACCCTTAAATGTACAATCATCTTATTGCAGTCAAATCAGAAGAATATGGTAAACAAAAGAGGAAAGACCTACAGAATAAAGGAGAGGATAATCTTATCCTTAAGTTGTTACCATAACTATGGAGAACCAGTTTATTCAATGTGGTGTTTCGTGGCAAAGCTATAGTCCTGAGTTATGAAGACTAAACTCAAATGAAAGCAGTGTAATCCATGTGAGAGTGGGAATCACAGTTATTGATGCAGTCAACACTTGCTTATGGGGACATCAGGAATTGCTCCTCTTTGGCTTAGCCTTGTATTGTCAAGAACCTCCCCAGGGCCAGATCCGCAGCAAATTCTCAATACATATTAATGAGTAAGTGAAGAAGTTAGTGTAGGAATGTGATATTGAAGGCAGTGGACTAAAAGCAGAAGCCAAGGCTCCTTTCCTGCCAAGCCCCGTCACTGCCATGTGTGTGTTCATGGTCCATGCGCTTCTTCAACACAGAATGCTGTGTCAGTTTTTCAGTCTTCATTGAAAAAAACCAGAGGGGTGCTTTTGAAGAAAGCCCATGCAGACCTCAGAAAAGCACTAACTGAAATTCTGTTGAAACAGCAATCACACACAAGCTCTGTTCTGACTTCTTAGACTCAGAGTGATGTACAGGTTCACTGACCCGAGTGGGACGAACAACAGTAGTCTATTTGTACATTACTTTTTACCCACTGAAACCAGAACTTTAAAACTATTTTATTCATGTACTTAGTTTGTGTTTCATTTTGGCATCACTTTAGAGTTCACAGATGTATAAACCTAAACATGTTTACCAAGTTCTATCTTTGTGAAACTGAAGCTTTTTTCCCAGTTTAATGCCTGAAATAATGTTAAACAAAATTATTCTAGGAAAAAACACATTAGGGATGTGTTCCTAGCATCCCTATGATTCAGCTCATAACAGCTAGCCACTGACTATTAGTTAATCTCTTTATTGTGATTTAATTTTTTCATCTATATACACAAAAGATTCTTTTTATCCTTTCGCTTGTCCATTCCCTTCACACACCACCTATAGTGTCCTGGCAACTCTGTAAATTCTGAGTGTATACTAATGAACAAAATAGAAATGAGTTTTGATTCTAAGGAATACACAGTCTAGTGAAGACATGAAGTCCAGTAAATAAATTTTCAAACAATTTCAAATTGTATTAGCACCAGGAAGGAAAGGATCAGGGAGCGTAAGACAGAATAGCAAGAGAAGCTTTATTTTATTGAATGGGGAAAGTGAGGGTTGAGAGGCTGAGCCCAGAAGTATGAGAAATCGTTAGCCAACACAAATGGAAGAAATGAGCATTTGGAGCAGAAGAACCAGGATAAAAAGTTTCTCAGGTGGGCAGAAAGAGCTGGTGTTCAGAAAAGGGGAACATGGCTAATGGGTAGTGGGAGAAGAGTTGGAGGAGAAAAGGGAAGGGAAGGAAAAGGAAAGAAAAGGAAAACAGGGACGGTAGAGAAGAGGGGAAAAGAGGGGGGAGCTGAAGGGAGAGGAGAGGGGAAGGGAGGGGAGGGCAAAGGAGGTGAGGGAAGTACAAGGAAGGAGAGGAGAGAGGAGGGCAGTGAAGGGGAGGGGAGGGGAGGGCAACAGAAGGGAGGGGAAGGTAAGAGAAGCCAGTTGGATCACAGGCCTGGGCTTTCTCCCAAGTGCATCGAGAATCCTGAGGTGACAGTTGTACTTCCCTGGGCCACTGAGTATGTTTCTGAGCTCCTACTTAAAGCTATTCAAGTATCAGAGAATCCTCTTAACCAGAAAGGGATGGAGAGTCCACACAGTTGACCTCTTTCAAAAGTCTTCTTGAGGTCAAGTCATTGTCTTTTACTTCTTGATGGGAGCTCCAACCAAAAAAGAAGGTGAGGCCTCCCAGCCATCTAGGAGGTCACCCATTCTGCCTTCAGAAGTGTAGCATAGTGGATATAATGAAAATAAAAATAAACAAAATGCAGAATAAGTTTTCATTTGGGTTACTTATGTGTCACAATAAACTGTTCCCTTACATTTCAGAATTGATTTTCCCAAGTGATTTTAATATAGTCAGAGGAAATATTAACTTAGTTATCACTTAAAGTAATTCAAAGTTATTTTTAAGCCAACCCGATTTTTTTTACAAAAGCAATAAGCTGTATGAAGCATTGATGATTTACTTTTGAAAGCCTAATCATATTTTGTCATACGATGAAATATAAATATAGAGTTTGTAAAATTTCCCTCATTAAACACCACGTAATATTACCACCTTAAGTATATTAAAGAAATGAGATCTAGACCAAGTATTGCCTTTTTTTTTATTTTAGATCCCAATTTTGTATAGCAAATAATAGATTTTACTTTTAAGTCTAGTTTTGTCAGAAAGTAAATTAAGGACTAGTCAGACACACCTTTGAATGATTCAACTTTTAATCTCATTAGTTGTTGAAGATCCACTCCAATTTCTATCAAAGTCCTGCTTTCAGCAGGTGTGGTAGAAAGGGCCTGGGTGAGTTCCTTTGCTTTGTATAGTGGATTATTTTTCTTCTCTGGTATACCTCAAAGCAGCTACCACAGTCTGATGCTTTTGTATAAAAAGAAAGAAGCTCTTGGATTAAATAGAATATTCTGTGACTTTGGGGATGCATTAACTTTTTATTAACTATCAAACATTTTTAAAGCTGTTCTTTCCCAAAGGGAGAGCCTGAAAGGTTCCACAGAATATAATTTAATATATTAATTACCATAGTTTATACATATTCATTTACTGTAATTAATGTAACATTGATAATTCCCATGATATGTGGTTATTCTGGGGAACATTTACAAGGGGTTTTGATGAAAAAATTTAACAAGTAACACACTTAGAAAGAAAACCAGGGAGTAGTTTTCTAATACTGTGCTAGTTATGATGTTTTCCAATTTACTACCTTTTATTTTGACCCAGTTTTAATAATTGTCATGTGATCTGAGCTATTAGAATTTGAAAATCTGTAGAAGGACAATGGAATCATACAAAAAGAGAACCAACAATTCTGATGCCTTCTGAGATTTGTTCCAGAGTTCTAGAGTGACATGTTTCCTGCGTCATAGATGTGGCCATATTAATTGCTAGTTTAAAACCAGTTTCCCCTTATGTAACTCTGGAGTATCATAGTCAGAGAACTCAGACGTCCTAAGGCAAAGTTTGCAGGATGGAGAAGGCTTAGAGATGGTGACGAGCCCTGTGACTGGGGCCAGTTGCCTTCAGCAACTGTGGGATTATGGGAATAAATTATCTTTAAGTGGGAGTTCCTTGTTTCAAGGTAGTATACAAATTTCCATTTTCTAAAACCACTCCCAAATAAATACTCTAGGTATTTTTAATTAGTATGCATCCAGTGGCACCCACCATGTACAACCTCATAACAAATGAGAACCTAATGTCTTCATTTTTTATCATTGGAACCAATTGTATTGTTGGGACTTAGCCGGCTCCCTAAGCATAGCTTGCCTGGCTTATCTCTTGAGCTTTTACTGTAATTGGATATTACTGACAGGTCCTAAACAGAGACTTGGAGTACACATAGCTCATCACACCAGAAGAGTTCTGGCTTTTGCCAGACAGTTTTCCTAGAGTTTTCTTGGCTCAGAACTAAAAAATACAAAGAAAAGCTACTTTTCCACTAGAGACTTTAAAATTCTGTTGTTGACTGGTCAAAGTCTTCAGGATATAAAACACTGCTTCTTTTGAGATCTTCCAGAGCTGAAGCAAAGCCATGATCTGTTTTTATGTTTGAGAACTTATAAAAAGAATGACAATGACAAGAAAAAAGGTCCTAAAAACCTTCAGAAGCTTAAAAGCTTCTGAGAATGGCCTCCAACTGACAGGTCTGAGTTTTCAGCTCTTCAGTTTCATACTATAGTCTTCTCTACTTCCCTCCTCCCCAAAATGTTGAAAAGCAGAGAAACAAAAACCTCTTTTTCACTTCTTGCCTCTATGTTCAATCCATTGAACACACCTGGAGTATTAACAGTTACTTGTATAGCTGAGAAGTTTATAGTCTCAGGAAGCTGCTGGAGGAAATAGGAATGGCTGGGCTAAATGGCAAGCTGAGGGCTATGCTTCAGTCAGCATTGTAGACCAGATCGTGGACAATTATCTGCTCAGCTAAGAGACTGAGCTGAGCTGACCTATGAATATTCAACATTATTTTAGGCATCTGCTAACCCATGTTATAATAAGTATGATGGCTGAGAAAATTCTGAGCACACATCCAGAAGCAACTTCCATGGAGTAATCAGTAAATAACATGCTGCAAAGATTAGAAGTAATCCATCCCCAGGATGTTATTTTTAGTATCCTTATGACTTCAGACTTATTTCCAGTTGTCAGCGCTTGATTGCTGAAAATAATTTACCATCTTAGAAATGCACGGCGTGTAACTTTGTCACTTCAATCTTGATAGAAATAAAAATCATACATAGAGATAATAGAGATTGTTCTCTTATTATTGGGAGTTGTAGAATTTTTAAATTATTTCTAGGTACAAATATGTGACACTTGTAGAATTTTTAAATTATTTCTAGGTACAAATATGTGACACTTGTAGAATTTTTAAATTATTTCTAGGTACAAATACGTGATACAGTGAAACACCCCCATGAGATGTGGTGCTCAAAACAAAGCCAAAGCCGCCTCATGTTCATTCACCTTGTCCTTAAACCTTATTGGGTTCTTCCAGGTTCAAATGCTATATAGACTAGTTTGCAACTGTAAGTCTGGGGAAATATGTTTAAATAAGTCAGACTTCTAGACTAAAACACACAAAGGGACAGAGACAGGGGGAGTTCCAGTAGGAAATATGCAATAAAACATTTGAAACATAAGAAAACAGCCAAAAGTCAGGGTACAAAGGAAACCACATGGACAAAAGTTCTGACCAAACTGAGGCCAACTCTGGAAAAGCTAATTGTATCTTCATCAGGCTCTCCAAAAGGAAGCAAAACATAAAGAAAAAAAAAAGTTTGGGGGCTGGGGAGATAGCTCAGGGGCACAAATGCCTGCCTGGCAAGTACAAGGTCCTGAGTTTGATCCCGGGTTCTGCGAAAGAAAGAAAGAAAGAAAGAAAGAAAGGAAGGAAGAAAGAAAGAAAGAAAAGTTTTATTATATCAAGAGCTTCCTACAATAGTGTACCATACATCTCCAACCCTGTGGAGTTATGTCAGCCTCGTGTCCCAGGAAAGAGCTGTGGTGGCCACTTCCGCTTGTTAAATCAGGAAGGAGAACTCTTTGTAGATTTTCCTTAACACAGTTTAAATTTGAAATTCCTTACAGGCTAAAGTCATTAACTCAAATTGAATAAACCGAAGTGTTATTTGTACATTTTAAATAATTGAAGCTGTGTTTCATAGAGAAACCATGTTCCTTACAGTCATACAAGCATGATACTCTGACTTTTTTCCTTTAACTTATAAATATATTTATAGAAGAATAAGAAGAATTGATCTTCTCAAAAGGATTTCCTGGAAAGAATGTGTTTGTTTTGTAATGCTTCCTTTCTATTGCAATGTTTCCTTGCTTATTCTGCCTTACTTGAGCGGAATGTACAGATGATTTCTATTTTGCAGCAGGGGTGTCAATACTTCTGGTTTACTTAGGTCATTGGCAGATTTTCCTAAAGGACTGTTTAATGCGCTGGCTCCCTAAGCACGCAGCATCCCCTGCCGCCCATCCTCCATCTGCTTGGTCTCGCTGATTTCCTCATCCTCTCCTGCCGCTGCCAGGGCCCTTCGTGTTCTCATGCAGGTGTCTCGTCTCGTCCGTCTGATCTGGTGTCTGTCTCGTCCCGTTCACCCTGCAGTTTCTTCCTGTGTGTCTGTTTGTAGATGAAGGGGCTGAGGATCAAGTGGGTCCTCTACACAGGTTCCCCAGCCACGAACCTGCCACCAGCGGGGAGAGGCGTAGCCTCCTAGCCCCCTCCATCTCGGTGTCTGTGCCTGAGGATGACCCTTACAATTCCGATGAGGAGTACTATGAGCATCCCTTGTTCTGCTCAGAATGGACCACCTCTAGTGTGCTCCCCAGTGTCCCAGCGCAGAGTGCAGAGGGCCACTTAGGCCAGGAGAAAGGTGAACCAAGCATGGTGCCCTTCTGCTCCTCCTCCCCAGCCTGCAGCTTTGGCTCCCTGCATCCTGTCCAGTGTGCCTTCCCTGGGGGTGGGGGGCCAGGAGACTGTTTTTTCCATGTGAATGCGAAGTCCCTATGTAGGTTGCATAGATCCACATGCTTCCAAGTGTTGTAAAAGAAGCCTTACTTGAGGCATGTGTGCACTTTTTATAACTTTGCTTCTGAGCAGATGGAGGGAGAGACAGAGAGACAGAGAGAGAACAAAAGAGCTTAAGTAACATGACCTATTTCTACTCCTTGCAAGTAAGGAAGAATATATTTTTTACTCAAGCCATAAAAGATGACCCTGAAAGCTTTTCTCCACCTTGGACCCAAAGTGTTACAAAGACCAGCCTTAAACAGAATAAGCTTTCTGTTCAGTGCTATGTTAACACAATCACTCTTTCAAAAAGAAAATGTGAAGGATCTGTTTGGAGCAGAATAAAGGTTATGACAGGAATTTGTTTCCCCTTGCCACATAATCGTTGGCTAAGACTTTAGAGGCTTCCCAGGGTAACTAACTCCTGGCTCACATCAGGAGCACTGGGGTGAAGGGAAGGAAATGAGGCACAGGCTTTTCCTTTCAGTCTCACGAAGCCAGGAGACCCTAGTGCCTAACCGGCTGTGGGGAGGATAAAATGACTGGATGCTGACTTAGTTCCTGCTTCATACTGGCTAGTAATTTAGTGACAAAAGAGAAAAAAAAAACTTTTAGTAATCTTGTTCAGGTGAAGACATTATTTTCAGATGGTCAAAATAACCTGCTTAGAGAAACTCTTGCAGAAATTTTTAATAGGGATAATAATTAATGTAAAATAGATAATCCAAAGGCAATGACCAGTAAGCATATAGCTCATCAAACACGTTGGTGACAATAAACTTTTTCAAGAGACATTTGGGAAACAGACTTGTAATGGCTCAGATATTTAACCTAAACTGAGTGAAAGCTAAGCTCTTCTAACAGTGTGAACTGAAAATAACTAAAAAACATGTAAGAATCTTTGAATCAAGAATAGGAGCAGTGAAAATAAACATGATTTATACAAACTGAGAAAATGGCAAGTTTAAAAAGGTACATGGATTTGGAAAGTTTTAAATTTGCTTGATTAGAGTTTATTCAAAAAGCAACATGGGACAGCAAAATAGCTCAGCAGACTAAGCACCTGCTTAGGCAAGCCCAAGGACTGAGGTTCAATTCCCAGCACCACAGGTCATGTTGGCCCTGCCCCAGGGCACACTGAGCAGGCAACCAAGACTGGGCATGGTGGTGCACACCTGTAATCCCAGCGCTGGGGAGGATGAAACCAGGAAGATCACTACTAGTCCAAGCGGCGTAGTGAGACCCTGTACCAAATACATTTTAAAAAAGAAGGTAACACTTATAAACTACTTATATTAAAATTAAAATTAAATTATTGGGTCCAGGGAAATAGCTCCATGGCACAAGTGCAAGGTCGTGAGTTTGAACCCCGGTCCCACAAAAAAAAAATAAAATTAAATTAAAAAATTAATTAACTATATTATAAACAAAGTCTATGCATTATAAAAATTTTCTCAGTAATAAATTAGAAATGGAATTTGTTAAACGTTACTTACAAAGTTAAGCTGAACACTGCGTCTAAGTGCCATATATGAAGATATGAAATAGTTCTCTCCATCCTCCAGTGGGTTAGAATTTCTTGAAACAGAAAATTCCTTTTCATTTGTAGTCTTTCTCCCTGGACCATTTACACAGTTGTTTCATAGAAATTTCATAACAATTCTCCATTTGCAGCACTAACAAATTTCTTAAGGTATGAAAATGATTTTATTCTTTTTGTTGGTACTTAAAGTGTGAATGAAGAACAAATGAATACAAGTCACTTAGGACCCTCATAAGTTTGCGTTTCAAAGGCTAAATTTTTACTGTGGCATAAGTTTTGGCAATTTGACCACCACTCAATTATCTCTCCTGAGTGATTTTGTTATGAGTTATAGAAATAAGATGTTATTGCTTCTATGCACATTTTGTTAGTGTCAAAAAGAACTATGCAGAAACTACATTATTGATTAAATAATATTATAACAATTATGCCACAGAGGAAGACCTTTCCAAATAAAATTTAAATTTCACCTTGATCTAGGCGTTCAAAATATTTTACCTCTCCTTCTTTGTCTTCATTTTCTGAGGTTTTATCTTATTCCATGAAGATAATACAAATTAAGTTAGGTACTCTTTTATCTAGGTTAGTTAGTAACCTTTTACCTGGGGAACATTGAATAGATTATATTTTAAAGTTTCAATGGATTTTCTGATAAAGTTGTTATAGTAATTGGCTGGCTATTACTTGGAAAGAAGGACTTTTTTATTATCATTCCCATGACTCCTCTGTGAAGTTTGCTCATTTTAAATAAAGCAAGCAGGAATTCTTATGTAGGGGCTTCCTGCATTGGAGAAAACAGCACATATCTAACAAATGTAAGGGTTTTTCTCAGTGCTTCCATACATCTCTCCATCTGTCACCTGGCAGCGCCCATCTGTTATTCCAAGCAGGCTTTCCACATGTGTGTAACTTGCTACCATTTCCACTAAGGGTAATCAACCAATAAAACCCTTTCAGCTCTCAAGTTTAAAAAGAAATAGCCTTTTAACGTGATCTTAAAAGGCATCACTATTAGCAGACTCTACATTGTAATTTTCCAACCAGTATATCATGGATGTTGCCTGAGATTATTGATTTGCTGATTCAAAAGGTAAAACACACCTGATGTCCTGGTGAATCTTTCCAATGGAGCTGAAAGTGTTCCTTGAATAATATTTCTGTCCTTATGCATATTGTTATGTGGTCATGATGTCAACATCTTTTTCATCCCTAAGAAGAAGAAACTCTAGAGGGTCCAGTGGCTGAGGAAGAGAAACCTGCTGCTCTTCCTGGGAAAGAGTGTGGGGCTGCTAAGTCCTCAGACCAAGCCCAGGGCCCCAATGGGGGCCAAGTGGAGTCTAGTTTGGAGACACAATTAGTTCCAGAAGAGAGTGTGCTCCCTGGGGCTCTGCCTGAGAAAAGTGTAAAAGAGGTCGCAGAGTTGTCTCCAGAAGTAAAAACCCCTTCCTCTGCCAAGGAAGGTGTGTTTCTCTCAGGATCTGCATGCATTTTGTTGCAAATGTTCTCTCCAGCGGCTTACAAACCTGGCGCCTTTCTAAAGCTGTTTCATCTCTGGGTCTTCTCATAATCATGAGACCACCGTTTCAGCCCTCATGAGCAGAGAGTGTGGCTTGCGCAGATGCTGTATGGCAGCTTGATTGTCCCCTGCTGCCGCTGATTCTTGGTTGTCCTTTGCCATGATACAAGATGCTTTGCAGCAGGCTGATGATGCTGTGTGAGCTTTTGAGTTTCCCTCCCTCCTCATTTCGAATGTTTGCCAGTCACATTGCTAATACATGTATTTTTTTTATTTTTATTTTTTTGGTGGAACAGCAATTCATATGCTTTATCTTCCAATTGGACTTTGGCATCTAGAAGCTTAAATAGTAGAGTCGCTTTTATTTGCAATTGCAACCTGCTATATTTTTTATGCTTCGACAAATGCTGGCTTGATTCCTTTAAAGCTCCGGTTGATGCTTCTCATGTCATTTTCTCTCCATGACAGCCAATCCCTTCTGTCATGCCCACATCTCTTGAGTTTTCATCCATCTAACCTTTGTTACCAGTCCACAAAATATCTCTTTTCTGTTATTACAACAGGACACACAAGCATATAAGGTAACAATGATCCATACACTTCCTTTTCCAGAGATGGTTAACATTTGTGATTTTTTTTCTCCTCAAATCTTCTCCACATTAACTACACTTAGCTCGAATGACTACTGTAAAATATTTTGATCTTAAAACACAAATGTAGCTTTAAAACCTTTTAGATTGATGAATAAATGGAAGTAAGAAGGTGTCGTTTATTTTCTGTGAAGTATTTCTAGAGCCAGTACTGGTCAGTGCCTCTCCGGTTGGTCCTGTTCATAGGGAATGAGGTCATGACCCTAAGGAGAAAGAATTTGAAAAAAGTTGGCTCTTTTGAAAAGTTTATTATTCATGTGATTACTTAATATCAATAATGTAATTAAGATATTCTTGTATCCATGAGATAGTTTAAGCAATGATTAAGTAAAACAAATATTGAATGTTATACAAATTGCCTGCTTGATTCTTCAATTATATCACATAAAACTGAGAACGTTTACTTATAGTCCCAAAACATAAACTTAGATAACTTCTAAAAATTGATGCCAGTAACTTACCAGTGCCCTTCAATTGGTCCGGACTTCTATTGATCAGCTTATCTGAAACTATTATTTAACTTATCATTATTAATTGTTTGGCATTTTCCCCTGGCCTACCAATTCATTTTCCAAGGAGAAAACTGGTGAATAAAATTCAACAGAAACCAATCTTTACCCATATATAGCCCTTAACAAAAATTTTAGATCGTAACATTAACCACTTACTTGATATGCATTAATATAATGAAGACACATTAATTTCTTTTCTAGTTTAACACACACCACATTGTGTTTAAGACATGCCAGGCAAACAGACAAACAATATTAGATAATTAGTAGTAGTGTGAAGTAAACTCTTCTTACACTTCCTGTACACATTAATTTACAACAGTTCTTTTAAGCAGCAGTACGCATGCATCTTAGCCCTGATGTTTTTCACATTGATATTTAGATAAGTAGCATGCTTGCATGTTCCCTGTTTTCCCATTTCTCTACCATTCATATCTCATTTCAGAATATATTTTTAAGCTTACTGCCTGAAAGCACTTACCTATGATTTGTTTAAAAATCAACTCGATTACTTCAGATTTACTTACAGCCTCGAAGATGGAGTTCCCTGGTCAGCAAGAATTGACTCCCTCAGCAGCCGAGCCTTTAGACAAGAAAGAAAAAGAATCAAAGATGGAAAGTAAGCCTGGTGAAGACCTTAAACATGCTGCCTTAGTTCCCCAGCCGGACACAACTCAAACTTCCCCTGAAAGAAAGGACACCCAAGGTGCAGAAGGAGAGAAGTCACCTCCTGCTCTATTTGGGCATCCTGTTGGTGCCACCTTTGAGGACATGAAGCAGAAGGCAGAACCAAGCTTCGTAGTGCCTGGCATTGGGCTCCCTGCACAGCCTCCAGTGCCCAAAGAGCAGAAAGACTGGTTCATTGAAATGCCAGTGGAAACAAAGAAAGATGAGTGGGGTTTAGCTGCCCCAGTGTCTCCTGGCCCCTTGACGCCCATGAGGGAAAAAGATGTCCTGGAGGATGTTCCAAGATGGGAAGGAAAGCAGTTTGATTCTCCCATGCCAAGTCCCTTTCAAGTGGGAAGCTTTACTCTTCCTGTAGATATTATGAAGAATGAAATTGTAACAGAAGCATCCCCCTTCGACACGGGCTTCTTCCCACCAGATGACAAAAGTTCACTGCAAGAAATCAGTGGCCCAGTGACTGCCAAAGACAGCTCTAAAGTTGAAGATGCACAAAAAGATAAAGTGGCAGAAACAGCAGCCTCAGAGGCAATTGCCTTACCCAAAGATGCCCAGGTTCCAGTTGTAGAAGGATATGTCATTGAGAAAGATTTAGGGGAAGATGTAAGGGTCATACACCAAGAGAGAAAAGAGATTTCCATCTTCAGTGGACAGGAACCTATACTTACTGAAAAGGAACTTGAGCCAAAGCTTGAAGAGAAAACATCTATCTCTTTCAACGAAGCTATACCAAAAGAGCATGAACCCTCGATATTGAGAGATGAAGAAATGGGTATCATTCAGACTGCCGCTGAGCACTCTTTCTTGAAAGAAGAACCTGAAGGCCAAGAGCCCACTACAGATCTATTAAAGCAGGGCTCTTTTCCTACAAGCTTGGGACAATCAATGACAGATTCAACCATGACCTTGAATACCCTAGAAAAAGTCTCAACTGAACCAGCTGCACTCTATGAAAAGAGTACCTTACAGGAACTTTTTCAGGAGAAAGTTGCCGACCAAGACAGTCAAGTGGAAGGAGCTGAGGCCACACCACCAGCAGAAGTTGGCATGCCATTTTATGAAGATAAGTCAGGAATGTCCAAATACTTTGAAACATCTGCCTTGAAAGAAGAAGTGACCAAAAGCATTCAGCTGGCCAGCGACTACTACGAACTAAGTGACACAAGAGAAAGTGCCCATGAATCTGGTGATACCCTATCTGCCATGCATGAGGATGATGACAAGAGATCCCAAGCAGAGAAAGAATCCCAGCCCTGTGGGCCAGCACAGGAGGCAGGGTATAGCAGTCTTGCACAGAGTTACCCACCTGACTTACCGGAAGAACCCAGTTCTCCTCAAGAAAGAATGTTCACCATTGATCCAAAAGTGTATGGGGAGAAACGAGACCTCCACAGTAAGAATAAGGATGACTTGACACTCAGCAGAAGTTTAGGACTTGGTGGGAGGTCTGCAATAGAACAAAGAAGCATGTCCATCAACTTGCCCATGTCGTGCCTGGATTCCATAGCGCTTGGATTTAACTTTGGCCGCGGCCATGATCTCTCTCCTCTGGCTTCTGATATTCTCACCAACACTAGTGGAAGCATGGATGAAGGTGATGATTATCTTCCAGCCACCACACCTGCGGTGGAGAAAGCCCCTTGCTTCCCAACAGAAAGCAAAGAGGAAGAAGAAAAAGCAGAGGAAGAAAAAGCTACCAGAGGGGAAACTACACAAGTTGAAACATCCTGCGAGTCACCTTTTGCGGCCAAAGATTTTTACAAAAATGGCACTGTTATGGCCCCTGACTTGCCTGAGATGCTCGATCTGGCAGGCACAAGGTCAAGATTAGCCTCTGTGAGTGCAGATGCTGAGGTTGCCAGGAGGAAATCTGTCCCCTCTGAGACTGTGATTGAGGAGAGCCATACTGGCTTACCACCTGTAACTGATGAAAACCACGTCATGGTGAAAACTGATAGCCAGCTGGAGGACCTAGGCTACTGTGTGTTCAATAAATACACAGTCCCACTTCCATCCCCTGTTCAGGACAGTGAGAATCTGTCAGGAGAAAGTGGCTCCTTCTATGAGGGAAGCGATAGTAAAGCTCGACGAGATCTGGCTACAGACCTGTCCTTGATTGAAGTAAAACTAGCAGCTGCTGGAAGAGTCACAGATGAATTCAGTGCCGAGAAAGAAACAGCCCCTACCTCTGGTCTCCTTAGGGAGTTTGATCAGGAGAGGAAAGCAAACGATAAGCTAGATACTGTACTGGAAAAAAGCGAAGAACATGCCGATTCAAAAGAGCATGCCAAGGAAGTGGAAGAGGCTGGTGACAAAGTAGACACATTTGGATTGGGAGTAACACACAAAGCAACTCCTGCCAAAGAACCGACAGTGGCAAAAGATGCAGCATCCGAGAAAGCAGAGCAAGGTCTTAGTTCCGTGCCAGAGGGAGTTGAGGTAGAGCCATCCAAAAAGCTTGAACAGGAACTGGATTTTGCCACAACTGAAGCTGGCCAGAGTCAACTAGATATTAGAATCAGTGACTTTGAGCAGATAACAGCAAGGCTGAGCGCAGATGCTGGAAAGGCTTCAGAGCTTGAAGTGGAGGCGGCGCAGGAGCTGGCGCCCTCATCCAAAGCACCGCAGGAGGCAGGTGCGTTCCTCAGTGCTGAGGCCGGCCATGGGAAGGAAGGGGCCAGAGTCAGCGAGACCGAAGTCAAAGAGAAGGTGGCCAAGCCCGACTTGGTGCACCAGGAGGCTGTAGACAAAGAGGAGTCCTATGAGTCTAGCGGTGAGCATGAAAGCCTCACCATGGAGTCCTTGAAACCTGATGAGGGCAAGAAGGAGATGTCCCCGGAATCATCTCTGATCCAAGACGAAATTGCCATTAAACTGTCTGTGGAAATCCCTTGCCCACCTGCTGTTTCGGAGGCTGATTCAGCTGCGGATGAGCGAGCCGAGGTCCAGATGGAATTTATTCAGATGCCAAAAGAAGAAAGCAAAGAGACCCCAGGCATATCCGTCACACCCTCGGACGCTACTGAGCCGCAGCTTGCAGCGGTCGTTTCGGAACCAGCAGAAGCTCCAAGCGAGGAAGAAGAGATAGAAGCTCGGGGAGAGTATGACAAGCTGCTCTTCCGCTCAGACACCCTCCAAATCACAGACCTGGGTGTGGCGGGCCTCAGGGAGGAAACTGTGGAGACCTCCCCGGGCGAGCGCAAAGGAGTCATCGAGTCTGTGGTGACCATCGAGGATGACTTCATCACTGTGGTGCAGACTACCACCGATGAAGGGGAGTCCGGGTCCCACAGCGTGCGTTTCGCGGCCCTAGAGCAGCCCGAGGTGGAAAGAAGACCTTCCCCTCACGAGGAAGAAGAGCTCGAAGTGGAAGAGGCAGCCGAAGCCCAGGCAGAACCTAAGGATGGCTCCCCTGAGGCTCCAGCTTCCCCCGAGAGAGAAGCTGTGCTCTCAGAGTATAAAACAGAAACCTATGAGGAGTACAAAGACGAGACCACGATTGACGACTCCGTCATGGACGCTGACAGTCTCTGGGTGGACACGCAAGGTGTGCTCTTGTCTTTGTTTTTGTTGTTGTTTTGTTTTGTTTTCTTTGTTTAATTTTTGACTCCCAAATCCAACACAGTAACCTAATGGGCATTTTTTTAAAAAATACGTAAAAAAATATCCCTTTATTCTCTTTATTTTGCATTTTGGGAAGTATGCAAAGGATTCTGTATACTTGTCACTAATGTTTTCGCTATTGTTGTTGTTGTCATGATTTGCTTTGATCCACAGATGATGATAGAAGCATCATGACAGAGCAGTTAGAAACTATTCCTAAAGAGGAGAAAGCTGGAAAGGAAGCTCGGAGGCCATCTCTTGAGAAACATAGAAAAGAAAAGCCTTTTAAAACCGGGAGAGGCAGAATTTCCACTCCTGAAAGAAAAATAGCTAAAAAGGAACCTAGCACGGTCTCCAGGGAAGAAGTGAGAAGGAAAAAAGGTTCATGTAACAATCACTTCTTTAACTATGTTTTTGAAGTCATTCATTTATTTGTATGTAGAATAAATTGCCTAAAAGTGGTAACTGATTATTTACAAAATTTTCATTTGGTTTTGTTCCAACTGTTTTTTTTTTTTTTTTTTCCTGATGATATGCTCTTTGTGTTTTCTTATTCATAGCAGTTTATAAGAAGGCTGAACTTGCTAAAAAAACAGAAGTTCAGGCCCACTCTCCCTCCAGGAAATTCATTTTAAAACCTGCTATCAAATACACTAGACCAACTCATCTCTCCTGTGTTAAGCGGAAAACGACAGGTGACTGTTCAGTTCTGCAATGTGGCTGGCAAACATAGACATGTATTTCTTTTGGGTTGTTTTCTTTTTAAATCTCATTATGTAGTGGCTTCTTCATTTTGCTTTTCTTCCAGAATCTCAGCCGTCATGAATGATTTTTCTATTAAGTGTCTTGTATCATTGTTCTTTTTTTTTCCCTCCCTGCAGAAGAGCTCATGACCATCTGTCTCTTTGTCATGCTCAGACATAACAGTGCGTGATTGTATCTTGGCATTGTGCTCTAATATCACATTCTGGGGAGTCCTAGTTTCATTCTGTGTGTTTGGGTAGACGGTGGCGATGAATTTTACCATGGTATGCATTCTCATTATTTTGCTTATTTATCTCCCTCATGCTTAAGTCCATATATATTTGTCTTATTTTCTACATTGTCACTGCCAAATCTGTTACTGATGTTGATGAATTTACTGACCACCATCAACAATGCGTAGTGATCTAGACACTGAAAATGAGCAAACTGAGGTAAAATTGTGTTTTGCAAAATTATTTTGCTTTCAATGAAAAAAGAAGCAAGAAAATGAAATTGTATGACAGTTGCATCAAATTTTATTATTTGTATCCATCATTAGCAGGCCTTTCAACCTACTACTGTACTATATCTTTTACATTTTTTCATAGGGAATGTCTTAAAGGTGTTGAACTAGATAGCCTAATTTGCTGACATAATTCAGATTGCAGAACTCTAAAATAAATTTTTTTTCCCTTGAAGAGAAACTTAAATAAGAAATAAATTTAGGTTTATTTTGATTTTGCTACCCACCTCTTCCTATTTACCAAGCTTTAAAAGGTAGCAGAACAGAAGAATGAAGCATATAAGAAATCATAATGAAACCCCTACAAATATCTACAGTGCAAGACTTCATTTCTGAATTTCAATTCAAAATGTTTTTGTGAATGTAATTATGCTAGAATAATCTTAATGTTTACAAGAGTACATTATGTTTTGTTTCAGTGTTTAAATAGCATGCATGCAGCCTAAAAAACATCAGACTGCTAAGTCAGAAAGGAACCTTTCCCTTTTCTTTATGTATCACACATGTCTCTTTATTTATCATTGAGTAGTTTTCATGGTTAACAACAGCATCACTTTTTTTGAGAAAAAGAAAATCAAGTAATTGGTGGTTTTTATGACAGACATGAAGAATTTCAAGTCTGTTGCACTTGTGTTCTCCAGATAGGAAACATCTCACATGTTTTCTTTTCAGAACAAGTATCTGAGGCAGAATTTGAAAACAGATGGCTTATCTACCCCAGATCTTGATAAAGATTCAGGAGGAGGAATGCCTCTAAAATAGGAGTGAGGGATTTACATGACATCTTCTTGTATTTTAGCTCTTTTTTAATTTTTCATATGTTTTAGATTTTTAGCCTCATTAAATTTGGACTTCTTCTCCTAGTGAGCTAAATGCTTAGGCAACCAGAATCTTTAATCTGCCAAGCATTTAGAAACCTAGCTTGTCTTGGATGATTAAAGATATTGTCAGGATTGTGAATTTCAGAGGAAATGTAAGAGGTCTTAGCAGTGTAAGCAGGTCCGTTGGTGTTCAATTTACCACACTGAGACTATTGTTGTTTGAAGGACATTAAAAATCTTTAAAACAATTTGGATCTTCCTTATTCTAGTCAAATATTAAGATACTCTGGCAAAAAGAGTAGGTGTCATTGGTTTTACACAAACTGCATGCATATGTCAGAGAAATTTGAAGCATGTTACATAAGTAGTAGGAAGGCATCCTTTCACTGATTTAAAAATTCAGTTCTATAGTCTACACATTACCAACCAGTCCTACCTACCACAAAGCATATTATAGACAGCTAGTATTTTGGTTTTAGAGCTGTCTGTGGCATAAGAAGCCTTTGAAACTCATTTGGAGAGCTTGTAAGGATAAATATTTGTTTCCCTGAGGATCTGTATCTTACCAAAGAAAATTAAGGAGGAAGTAAACACATAAGCTTGCATATTTTATTTTCTGAATGTAATGTTTAAATATGATTTTTCCAAAACAAAAGCATTGTCTTAGATTGCAAAATACATCAGGTAAGTGATCAACAGAAAGTAAGCTCAAGATGATGGAGTTTAAAATTGAGACCAGAAGTATTCACAGCGGCAAGAGAAACAACAGTAACAGATGTGGTAATAATTTCACACAGGAAGTGCATGTGTAGAACATGGTCTGTATTTACTGAACTTGAAATTTCTCCCATGTTTTTTGTCCTGGATAAGCTATTTTTCTCCCCTTCTCATGTAGTGCATTTCACATCAAACAAATGTGTGATTCATATTGTGAAGGGTGCAGAGAGATCATGACAGTTTGGAATGTAGAATGCAGACACAACTGTAGGTATGCCAGTAGATTCCAGCAAAACAGGAGGGTTTGAAGATCTCAGTGAGCACCTCCATGTCACACCAATCCGTGAAACCAGTTTCCTTTTCCTTAACATCTGTAGTGCTCACATTGCTGTCTGTGACTTCTGTTATAAACAGTCTAACTTTATGCAGTAGCGTTTCTAAGATACATTGTGAACCCATACAATATGGCTATTGTTCCTACTTGCACTCTGACATGGAAATACCTTAAGTCAACACCCTCTAGTTAGAGTCTCATGCTATGTTATTGAGGTTCAGGTTTCTTCAGAAAAAATAAAATTTCACTTGGCATTAGTCTGCTGACACAATAGAATATCCAGAAGGCATTGAACAAATGTGTTTGTGTGGGTTTTAGCCATGTAGTTTGAGGTTGTTTATGTCTTTTCTTTTCAACAGCAACAGGTGGTGAATCAACTCAGGCTCCCAGTGTATTTAAACAGGCAAAGGACAAAGTTTCTGTGAGTAAAACAAGTTTTACCTCGTCTTTCGTTTGAAGCTCCTTTTAGTGTGTGTTACAATGTCTTAATAGCATTAGGTATTCTTTACACTCTTAGATATTTATTCTTAAATGTCATTTAAGCAGTTCACCCACCCAGATTGATTCTCTGAAGCAGCCAAGCGAGGATTAACATGCTCTGGAGTGATGTGTGATGATAGCTGGTGGGGTGACAGCTGGGCTGCCTCCTCATTAGTGGGATAAAACCACGAAGCAGCGCAATGATTTGACGACAGTGGGGAAGACTGATTCATTTGCTTTACATAGAATCAAATTTACCATTATAATCAACATAACTATTTATAATATGTTAGACGTAATGTTGGCAAAGTTCACTAGGATAACTTACTACAAGAAAAATTGTCATTTTATGAAAGTTGTTCATATTGAAAGTTTTTACTACATATTACCAAACATATATTTACCAAACTGTGGGATAAGCATAATATCATTTTAATATGGTTCGGTTAATATGACTTAACTTTTTCAAGTTTTTAAATATTTTCTACTTTTTCTTTTTGAATTTTGTTTTTCATATTATGAACTATATTTTAAAGATCAAAATCAACCTGAAATACTTTTGCTTCTTTAAAACTAGAAGAAAAAAATTCAAAGAACTGTTTACGAAATACAGACTCTATAATAATTCTTTTTTTTTTTTTGTGGTACTGGGGATTGAACTCAGGACCCTGCACTTGCCAGGCAAGAACTTATTCTACTGAGCTATCTCCTCAGCCCCTGTAATAAATAATTTGAATGATGTTAATTAATAACTTGTCACTACATTCTGAGTCTCTATAATTATAAATGATATTTAAGTCATAATATATAATTTAACCTTCTAATAACTGATAAGTTTTTAATCTTCTACTTTTATTTGTTGTGAAGACAGTGATTCATTTCCATTGATGACCAAACATTTGATAATCATCTTGAAATTGAAACGCTTTTTCACTTTGATCCAGGAAAATATTTGACTTTTATATAAATGTTTTCAGACATATTCTTGAATATATGATGCATCATAAAAATCATTTATTGCTTTGGTCAATATTAGGTTTTATTTTAAGAAGAGTAGATTACAAGCTTTGCATGTTCTTACCCTCTGTTTCTACCTGGGAACTAGTTAGTGACTTGTCATGTTCAAGTCTTGCACATTTATTATTTTCATGATCTACTTTTGTTTTAATGGTCTAAAAATAAAGGAGGATGATAAAATTTCCTAAATTATCATTTAATTATGAAGCTTAGAGTAGTTTTATACAATAGTACACAGTATAAGAACTGAAAAATAGTATTCATTTAATAAATAATAACAGTCCTTAGTTGTTATTATGATTTTTTTACTTTTTAGAAAGTAAACTTTTTAAGACCAGATACCAAATATAAGTCATGAGTTTATTGCCTTAAATATGTATTTTCTGGAAAACCTAAAGGAAATATTCATGTCTTTAGTCTGTCAAGGATTTCATGTGACATAAAAGTAATTCTTTACCTTAGAAGTCCATTGCATCTCTGTAAGGAAGGGAACTAGGTCCATCACTCATACCTTTTCTTACTTATGACCCTTTTTTTCTTCCCAACATCTCATCCTTTCCTTATGTTTCCTAAAACTCCTAGACCAATGCTTACTGGATTTGTCTCTGATATTCAGGAAAACAGTTCTCTGGGTTTTGCTTTATGTTTTATTAGGAAAATTACCCACCTATAATCCTTCATTAACTCAGTTTCTGGTAGTGATGGCGGTCTGCTTCGCATTAGCACTTGTCTACCTTAATTAAAGCCAATCTAGTTACTTCATTCTCCTCTCTTAGAACACATTTTTGAAATTCATTCATGTCTGGGTAGCATCAATCAAAAAAGAACAACTAGGCTTCCCACTCATGGCCCTGGGTTGGCAAAGAAGTGGTTTGCACAATCTGTGCATGCTTAGGTCCCTGTTAAAGTGGCTGTGGAGGTGAAACCTTGAGATAAAATTCCCAACTTCATCCACCATTTTTGGAACAGCAAAGTCAAATTAATTATTTAAAAATAACAGTCTCCCTGGCTTTCTCATTCTTGCCTATGTTTTTAACAAAGTCTTCCCAGAGACATTGTCAAGTGCCAGTGTAGTTTATCCCAAAAGCCACTTATACCTACAGTTCCCCGAGAGTCATTAATGTGTGTGTCTGGGGATTGTTATGGGGAATTGGTTTGGGGCTGACCCTCCTTAGATTTTGTAACACATCATACAAACTGTCATCTGTGCATAGAAAGATTTCACTTATTCTACACACTAGGTAGTTCTCCAGTTGTGTTTTATTCATGTAATGAATCTATATATAACTGCATGTTTACAGAGAAAGTCAATATAGATTAACTAAAAAATGACTTTCTCAATCTTTAAAACACTATTATCAGGGCTGGGGAGATAGCTCAGTAGAATAAGTGCTTGCCTAGCAAGCGCAAGGACCTGAGTTCAATCCCTGGTTCTGAAAAAAAAAAAAAACACTGTTATCTATTACTAGGTCTAGACATTGTCTATAGTTCTTTAAAACATGATCAGGATATGGATTGTGTGTATACTTTGAAAGGTGCACTTAGTATTAGAAGAATATTAGACTATAAAAACATTTTGCAAAAAATGGCATCATTTTTGGATTTATAAATTAGAAATCTCATACATTGCACCCAAGAAGAATATTTTATCTGTGTTTTCTTTAAATAAGAACTATAGATAAATTATTTTTAAAATCCCAAAATTTAGCCTCTTGGCATCATCCTTG
>PVKN010004385.1:0-33709 GCA_004027915.1 Capromys pilorides
TTGTTTGCTTGAGATCTTCCAGGAAACTGGGAAGCATCTTTGAGCTCTGAACTGGTCCTGCTTTATGCTGGCTGTGCCTTCTTCTTTATTTTCTAAGACATGAATCCCACTTCTTGGGATCACAGAAGTCCTGTAACTGCCCATGAGAAGTTCAATACTCCTCTTGGAAACAAGCTGCTTGTCAGTCAGGAAGTGGTGTCACTTTGTCACATGCCCTCTCCACCCACTGTATTTGCTAGTCCTTCCACACAGAAAAAAAGAAGTGTAATCTCCTAAAACAATTAATCCCTCTAGCAACTGGAAGGAAGGGGCACGATAAACAACAAAATCTACATACATAGCAAAGAGATCCTGGACAGACTCATTTCTTAAAAGCTTATAATTGTAGTTTGTGTTAAACATGGTCACTCAGGTATGGCATGTACAATGGGGGTGGGGGTTGGCAGGGTGGGGGGTGGGGGGTGGGGGATCAAGGAGAAAAATTTCTTCATAAAGCCAAATGTCCCAAACAATCACAGCCCTATTATAAGATACAAGCTCTTGGCTCCCTGGTCATTTTTCCAATATTTTTTTCAGAATTTTTTCATGGGTTTCACTGTCCTATGTCATTAAACATTAAATGATGTCTCTATCTGTCACAGTAGTTAGAAGATAAAGCCACTGCCAACCCATTTGTTTTTTACAAAAGTGTCATTTATGCTGGTCAGGGCAGTACATGTCTATTATCCCAGCATTCTGGGAGACTGAGGCAGGAAAATCACAAGTTCAAACTCAACGCAGGCAACTTAGCAACTCCGCAAGATCCCACCTCTAAAAAGAAAAAAGAATGGGGATATAATCTGAGACTCCATCTCTACCTCTGTCAATAAAATAAAAAATTTAAAGGGCCCATTTATAAAAAGAAATTTTTTATGCTGGGTAAGCCTGAGTCAAGAAATTAAATATAGCTGGCAATGCAGTTAAAAACACCACATACTGAGCTGCAAGATAGCTCATCAGACTAAGTGCTTGCTTATTAGGCAAGCACAGGGACTGGGGTTCAAGCCCTGGCACTACGTGCAGCATTGGCCCTACCCGTGGGTGAAGGGGTCAGCTACCAAGACCAGGCGCGGTGGCGCATGCCTGCAATCCCAGGGCAGCAGTGAGGAGGCTGAAAACAGGAGGATCCCTACGAGTCCGATCTGCATGGTGAGACCCTATGCAAAAAAAAGCACACCACATATTGATATCTATATACTTGATTAAAAGTTAAACATGGTGATTAATAAGATTATGAGTAGAAACTGGAGAGGAGAATATATTCTTTCCATAATCTGTTTGGACATACAAACAATGGGCTAGGTACTTTCATTCCAGTCCATGGGAATCATATCATTATTTGAAACACAAGGTGTATACAGTATTGCTCAGCATGTAGCTACAGAAGGTAATGATAAAAGAAATCATTGTAATACAACTTGTTCTCTAAAAAGGAAAAATTTCAATTAACACCACTTTGAGGCTCTTGGGTTTCTTTTTAATCTCTCTAGAACTTCCGCTGTACTTAAGAACACCTTTCATCTCATTTGCTTCATTTGACAGATGGCACTGGAGAGCAGTCCCGCTAGCGCGCAGCGCCACTACTATTTGTTAAAAGAAACTAAGCATGCTTTTGGGTTTGCTTAGAGAATATGACCTAGAATAGCCCGAATGAATACAAATAGGCAGATGCCCCTACTCGCCCTGAGGGGACAGCCTGGCCAGTCCCCGAGCCTTTCAGAGCAACATGTTGAAAAAACAGCTCGTTGCATGTGATGTTTTGCAAACTTCAGACGCTTATTCTGTCACAGGTGGGCACACGATGACAGCTGCTAGGCCCTCGGCCTAGAGCCTGATGCCTGTTGTCCCTCTGCAGGGGGCTCAGCCTAAAGGTCGCTGAGTGCCTAGGAGAGCTCAGCTTCCTTTTGAAGCTTCCGACATTTTAGCCCTCCTGAGGCTCAGACATTCTGTGCATGCTCCCCCCGTTGCCGGAGTCCCTTGACGAGAGAGCGCAAGGCCCTTTTGACATTTGACTTGGCCCGCGCCTTGTGCGCTATTTGTTACAGCATGGATGCTCCAGGGTTTCCACGTGCATGATAGTGGCAGGACTGGCTTGCTACTTTAGACTCTAGGCCAGTGGTGGCAAACCCATGCACGCATGCCACAGCCTGGCTATCTGCATCACTGGAAAGCTCTAAGTGGCTTTTCAGCACTAATGCCTGTTGCTGGGAAATCTTTAAGTCTCATCCTCAGAGGTTTATTCAATGTACAAAGGTGTTTTCTTAACAGCCAAAGATCAATGGCAAGTTTCATTGAAGAAAGTATTTGAAGGAGAGTCCTAAAAAGCAGAAAGGCAGTTCCTTTATAAAGGATAGGGTTCTTTGCAGGGGAGAAAAGACCACTAGAAATGATGCAAAGCTTGAGAAGATACCTGTACTTGTGCCTAGCATTTACTGAGCTCTAGTGTTCGTGCTCAATGCTTGCCACAGGTAGCTTCATTTCATAGGCCCCTTGGCCTTTTGAGGCAGGTACGACAAACACCCAGATTGTAAAGATGACAAGGATGTTTAGATGAACCAAAAAGGTGTGTGGGGCCGCACTGCTGGGACCTGAAACCCCTTGATGAACCAAACTAAAATTCTGATCTGACATTGCTGGGTCTGGAATTCACATTGGTAGTAGCAAAACATCGTTCCAGAATTTCCAACAAGTTCTACAAAAAGAGGAATTAGGAACAGAGGAGGAACCTAAAGAGAGCTAGAGTCAGAATTCTGAAAGGAGATATAAAAATAATGTGAACTGAATCATGATGGTTTATCTGCCCACAGAACCCAGGGTAGAAGCAGAGAAAGAATAGAGGGACAAAGGAACACAATTACATAGTAATGTCTCTGTGTGCCAACCAAATGCCACCACAGATGAATCGCTACACTCTTCCACCATAAACCTTTCCATGTTGTGGTCCAAATGTATGGGCCAGCCCATAGGACTGGCATGGTTTTCTGCATGCAAAGACGTGCTCCCGAGTGACGCTTAGCCCTAGAACGTGCGCAGAGCGCGGCATGCTGGTGGAAGCCCTGCCCTACACCTTCTCCCTTTCCCACTGCCTCAAAGCAATTAGAACAATTAATTATCTTCAGTTTCCAAAAAGAAATGCTGACTTTAATGCATTCAGATATAATTAGGTGAATTTATCAATGAACACTGAATTTCATTCCTTCCAAGAAAAAAGGAAGCATGTTTTTACATGCTGTTAACCTAATGATTTGGTTTTCTAACACATGTACATCGTGGGAAGAAGAAAACACTTAGTAATTGCATCATTTGCTACCAAAATAACCTTTCTTTGGACTATCAGAGCCATGCAATAACCATGTCAGAGCAGTTACCCTTGGGTATTTTAAAGCGACTCACCAAAGATGCTAGAATAAGATTAGAAAAATAGTTATTGCTTTGTCGACCACAGATCGAGAGTTTTCTTTTCTTTCTTTCTCTGATTATTATTATTATTATTATTATTATTATTATTATTATTATTATTATTATTTTACCTTATAAGAGTTTTTACAAGCTAGGCAGAGAGAGTGGCTACTCACATTCTCCTTGTCAGGAATCCCTAGAAGAGAAAAAAGACAGAGAGAGACCATGAATCACCGGATCAGCTTGCACAATGGAACTGAAACCGTTGGCTGAACAAAGCCAAGTAACGTTTTGGGCTTGTCCATACAAACTTATACAATGCTACAGAGAAGATCAGCAGCACTGATCAAAATCTGTGACATAAATAAATCAATAACTAAGGAACAAGGCTAAGTGCCTAGGCAACAAAACCCAGGCTTCTTCAGCTCTCTACCATGTGCTCTGCTTTCCCAGAGATAAAAGCCCGTCACGGGCTCATCGGCACCGTGTGAGCGGCTGACTCTACTGACCCGCGCAGCAGAGCACTCAGATCGTGGGCAGACACATCCCGCTTCCCCTGTCACACTGTGTCCTTCCATCACAGAGCTGCCGCCACTGGTCCAGAGATTCCAGCCTCGGGGCAACCAGGACCGCAAGCCCAGCAGCACACAGTGCCCGTCCTGAACCCCTCCTGCTGCCCCCCAAGCCAGGCCCAGTGTGGAGAGAACTGTTCAGAGGGGATCTCAGCTCTCCTAGCTGAAACGGTAGCTCTCCCGCCACTGACTCTTTTATTCACTCATCACAGCAGCTCACGGTCACCTGCTTTAGGCAGCTCCATTCCTGTCACTTCCCCCGGGGCTGTGACCCTGACCACATGGCAAGGCTGGCCCTGCTGGAAGGTCGCAGTTTCAGCAGAGCTCAGTGGGGGAGACCAACAAAGATTTCCCCCATCAAAGAGGTTGAATTTACTTACTCCATCAATAATGGTCCTAGCAAAGACTAGTTAACCCAATATTCAGGAAACAGTAGTGAAATATGAGTTTTAAAAGCTCATGGCATTGAAGTGATAAAGAAATCTTTAACATTATTGATAAATACAAAATGAATATAATATGTCTAACAGGACAGCAAGGTGAATACAGACTTATGGGTTTGTCAAGGAAAATCACACCTAGTTGTTAGGTTTGGTAATGATGTTATGGTTGTACATGTAAAACTTTTTATTCTTAGAAATACCTCCTTGAACATTTGGAGTGGAATAAAAGTGTACAGATGATTCAAAGAAGGAACTATGGGAAAATATGAACAAACTACATGTTACTTTATTAATAGTAAACAAATACTAAGTATCAAAACATATTAACTAAAAGGATGAAAGTAAGGGTGTTGACTATACAATCCTTTCTAAATTAGGAATGTTTTAAATTATTCAAAATAAGAATAAAGCTTTCTGGACAACAGGAGTAAGGGCAACCAAAGGTGGGAAGGTTCAGAGCCAGTTGGGTCATTTCTGCTCTCAGATCAAGGACAAGGCTGCAGAAGAATCAGAAACAAAAGCCCAGGAGCACTGCAGAGGAAGGGGCCCTCCTGTGCCCTGGGACAAGAGTGTCAACCCAGCTCATGGGAGAGAAACAGTGGTTAAGGTTTAAAGTCTCAGCTACAGGAGGACAGAGCAGTTATTAGAGATGGGCCTTTGGGGCAGAGGGACGGGCTTTGTGGAAATCCCCAGGGGCTCTCTTCTCCAGTTTGAGGCAGAGGGACCAGCAGGACATCCAGGCACAGAGGACCATAGTCTCTAGGAGACAGACTGCCCCCAAGTGTGGTTGGTGGAACCCAAGGGAAGCGCTGGCTCAGTAAGGGCATGCGTCAGTCACAGGAAGTGTGCCTGGTGGAGGGAAAGCCTAGGGCAAAAGAAAAAAGCTGCTGAGACCAGGCTCTTGAGTGTTCTCTAGGCTTCTGAGGTAGAGGAAGAAACTGTGAAAGACAAAAATCCAGGCAGGCGGAGAGATATGAGGAGGGTAGGATTTGCAGTTACCGGCTGGTCACTGGTGACTCTGGAGAGGCACACTCATGCAGTATGGGCCGCAAGCCAGACTTGGAGGATAGCGAGTGGGTACAGGGGAGGGATGGTGGCTGACACCACGAGGGTGATGGCACCATTCTATTTACCCACAGCACCCCAGGAGGAGAAAGAGCCACAGACAGGTTGGGTATCCTGCCTGAGGTCACACAGCTAGGACACTGTGCAGCTGGGATTTCAACTCAGATGTACCTGAGCCAGTTATCCTTATCTTAGCCAGGAGCAAAGAAACCAAGAACAGAGAGGAGAGGAAAGAAAGATGTAGTCCTCTTTATTCTTTCTCCCATCCCTCCTGCAGGACAGAAGAGAAGAGGGCAGGCACTGCGCAGTGGCTGTGGAACAGGGGCAGAAGTTGAGACAGCTCGGGATCAAGGAGGGAGGAGGGGGGCCTTCAGAGACGGACAAATCTGGAAACCGGAAGGAACCTCAGGGGAACCAGGAAGGGTATGAAGATGTTTAGATGGAAGCCCTGCCTGGCAGAGCACCGTGGGCAGGGGCTGATGTGCCACAAAGTCAAATGCTTCACTATTTGTGTTATACACACACACACACACACACACACACACACACACGTTTCCTAGGGAAACCCAGAGGTACAAAGAGCAACTCGCAGCAACAGTAATGGCATGACACTGAGAGCCCTGCCACATGGACTGAGGGGACGAAGGCTCCTTGGGATGTATGGACGCCAACTGGAAGTGGGTGTCACACAGAAAAACGCCCTTCCTTTCACCATCCACCAGAGACTGATCTCTTCTACAGGCCCCTACTCTGTGTGTGCAGCACGCTGTTTCGCCTTCCACATGCCAGGGAATGAGCGGTCCAGCCAACCCATCCACCCTGCCACCGTCACCAGTGTGTGCACAGGGCACCACGCCACAAAGGCCTTGGACTTGAAGAGGCCACCGCGGAGCCGGGATGCATGATGACACATGTGGCCCTGTCCTTGATCAACACAGGCGAAAGCAGCATGACTGGGACAGACACAGCTCAAGAATCCCATTCTGTTAAAAGGCACAGAAACCACCACATTTCACTTTAAAATGAAGATATGTGGAGAAAAGTATTCCAACTGTGCCAAAATTCCAGCTGGCACCAGCTTATGCCTCCCTTCATTCGCTAAGACCTCAGAGCCGTACTATGTTAACCATTTCTTAAAATATCTCAAGTGTGAGCTGGCAGGTCTGTTTGTGTTCTGAAGATTCTGGAGAATTTCTCTGTCAAGCTGGTGTAAGAGATAGTTTTCTCTGTCAAATGAAAACATACCACAAAACAAGTTTTCAGATATAAAATGTTCACAGTTGTCACTTACTGTCATTGTTAGAGCCCGTTTCCATAACACCATAAGGAGGAGCCAGAAGTCCTGCCATATACTGCCGGTATTTCTGAAAGACAAGATTGCAAACTCACAACAGATATTTACTCACTTTGAGCACTGGTTTATTTACATGTTGAAAAGCAGAAACATTGGGCGTCAAGAAGCATCCGAGCCTGGTATTTATAGAGCCATGAAAGGTGCTCTCTAGGATCTCTGGCCTAAAATAAAAACGTCGAATGCTATAAACCAGTCTTCCTGGGTAGGACGGAATATGCCCCTTGCCCCGGTGGCCGTTTCTGCCTCAGCCAGTTCATTTCTGAGTTCATGGCTGAACTGCGTGTGCGTCCTACCCTCCCTCCACTCGCTGCCCCTCTCCCAGCCCCTGCAAACACATGCTCCGCTTTTAGTAGGGAGATAGCGCTGGCGCTTGATTTTTATAGACGCAGATACAACTAAATGCGCTGGCTCCTTAATAGATGAATGGCACAGAATCAGCCTCTTTCAAAGCAAAAAGAAATGCAGCTCTAGAAAAAAATGTCACTTTGAACGAAGCTGATGCCCTGCCATCTGCCTACTTCCTTTGACACCGCACACCTGCCTGCCACATGACCTCCAAAGAACTTTCGGTATGTCGCCAAACAAAATAGTGTGGCTTAATTTAGAACCATATGGATCCCCTTGAGTTGCATTCCCGTGGCCCTTGGTCCAGGCATACTCAAAACCTGGGCCTCGCAGCATCTATTAGCCCCTGGAGTCTATTGCTAGGGAGGGATAGTGCAAAGGAGCCTCATGCACCCCACCAGAGCTGGTGGGGCGTTCAGAGAAGGAAGAGCAGCATAGCCACCCTCCCTTCCAGGTGATAAGCCAGCCTCTCCCGTGAGGAGGAAAGCGGGGCAATTTTTTCACACAGTGTCATGTATATTTATGGGTTGTAATTGCGGTGATGCATACATGTTAAACAACATCAAAAGAATCAACACTATAAAATACTTGTGGTTACACAAACGTCAGCAGAAAGGACTTCATCTGTAGCAATGGGCGGCTGGCAAACCCGCACTACCCGGGCAGCCATCTGGCCCATTTGGCAGATTTGAATGGTGTTCGTAACGTGACATTGATGCTTTCTCAAAAGCGCTTTCTAGTCAAGATGTGACTACGGTTTTTAGAACTCTTTTCTTTCTTTTCATTCAGAGCAACTGTGCTAGCACCTGCATGCACACATTAAAATCATTATTTTCTCCGCTCAGAGCTACCTAATCACTGAAACACACCCCCAGGCCAGCACACCACCCTGTGTTCCTGCCGTTTCCCCTGCTAACTCCTCCAGGGCTGAACTTCTTCTCTCCTGTGACACATCACCCTTCTTCATGAGAGGGTGTTCAGTAAACACATTTTTGGGTACCCAGTTACTCTGGGGTCTAAACGAGATAGACTGTGAAAGAGCAGAGAAGGACTGGTGGAAGATTCTGTGCCTCCCTCAGAACCTTTAGAGTTATTCCTCTACCTACCAGCGACCTCCCAACAGGCTTCTAAAAGAAGCAGTTTGTGAGAAGTCAAAGGGCCCATCTCATGGATGCCCTTTGCCTCAGGCAACTCAATGTCAATTCCCACAGATCCCAAGGAAGACCTTTCCTGATTCCCCAGTGAATGGAACATCATGTTCCTTGGAATCCCACGGCGCGTGGTCTGTCCTCTCAAGGTGCACTGCACCAAGCACCACTAGCAGACTAGAAAGGCGCACAGTCCTCCAGGAGGCTCACAGGCAGGATTCTGGGACCTGTGCATTGAGCATCGACCACAGGGGGGCGCTATCTCTGGAAATGGCTCATCACGTGGAGACAGCAGCATTCCTTGTGTTTGGGAAACACCTATTTTTCGCCACACAAGGTATTTAGTACAGTAATGTCCCTTATGTACATATCCATCTGCTTACTCCTTTCAGAATTATTTTGAAATAGATTCTAAACATCATGTCATTTAATCCATGACACTCAGTAAAAATTTCTAAAGAGTAAAGACCTTTATTCGCACACAATCATAGTATCACAGCTAAAAATGTAATATTCCATTGGCATTCAAATTTCTAATTGTTTCCTAAATGTTATTGATGAATTGAATTTAAAAGGCACTTGATTTAACAAGGCAACATTGATTTCAGTATAACAGCTTTCGGTTTAGTGGGGATTACAAAAACAAGGTTGAAATATTTATACCTGTAAACAAAATGTCAGTTTTTAAAAGCATTTTTTAATAAACGGCCACTAATCTAAGAAGTCGATTTTCTTATGTAGCACCCTGAAGTGTTTTCTGTACAAATTAGGATGCCAGCAACTGAATGGAATAAAACCTACACCAGAAAATTGCGATGCCTACATCTTTTGCATATGGCTTGACCACTGGGCAGGATTTCATCTTCCAAAGTGGTTTATAAAAGAAAATGCAGTCTGATAGACTGCGAACCTCACAACAGAAAAACACATTAAAACTATATGCAAGGCCAGCTTTGGCCTGTCAGTCTTGGCAACATTTCAGCGAGTTTGCTACCATATTGTTGATGAGAGGGAAAAACACGTTTTGTCATATATTGCTTATGCAAGTGTAAAACAATTCAACCCCGGAGGGAAGCAGTTTGGAAATATTCATCAAAATTGGAAATGCAGGTTGCCTTTCACTGATGAGGGAGCCGACAAACAGGCTCCTGAAACACTTGAATACATTTGCAAACACATGGATCTGTTTGACACAACAAACAACAACCATCATCAGAAACAACCCAAATGTTGATAAACAGGGGACTCTGCATCACTTCCTAGTAAGTAGATGATGTTATTTTCTGATCAATAGATGATGCTGGAGCGGTATTCAGTCTTAAAACAAGAATGAAGCAGGACAACCTGGTACTCGGGTTCCAATTCTGAGGAAAAACTTTCTTTGCTACAGCCATTCTGGAACATGGTGCTCTGTGGCTTTCTCCTCACAGCAAAGTCTTTCACTTTCGCAGTTTTGGGGCTGCCAAGGGTGGAGACTGGCTGCTTCTTGTGATGCCCTCAGGCCGTCTTTTCTATTCTCATCCTTCTCAATAATCGCAATCTCCTCAGCTCTCTCTTTCTATTTTATAAATTATTTTATTTATAAATAATATTTACATTTCTTAAATTAAAAAATTAAAATTTTTAAATTAAAAATTAATTTTTAATTTTTTAAGTTAAACAAACAATAGGATGGGATATATAATGGGAATGAAAGTAGTCACACATTTTCATGTGTGACTATGCATGGATTTGTCAGTGCCTAAGCTATCTCTGGAATGATACCCAAGAAAGGAGAAATGAGGATCATCTCTGGAACAGTGCTCTTGTTGGCTGAAGGGATGCAGCGTTCACTCGGCATCCTTTAGGACACTTGAATCATTGGCTTCTGTCACTTCTGGGACTAAATGCTGTACTGTATTTTGCACTTATTTTTGAAGTTCTTTACTAACAGTTGCAGGAAGGGTTTTACTACTAAAACAACAGGCAACCAAGCACAACAAAAGGAAAAACACACTGTAATGGTTGATGCATTATATTAACTTGTGAATTGAGAAGTTTAGAAGCTTAACTAAGTGACTCAGCGGGGGCCAGGGTCCTCGTTTTGTAAATATCCTGAGCTTGTGAAAAAGGGAAGGCATAGAGATAGTGTTGGGGGACGGCCTGCATACAATGGAAGGGAGGAGAAAAGGCTTACTTTTCCCTCTTTTGCTCTTTCTGTTCTGCTGTTTTCCGCCACCATGAACTTTGGGCCCTCGCCATGCCACTGTGCCTTGGAACCAGCTGATTACAGACTGAAACCTCCACAAACTGTGCACTAGATAAACATTTCCTTTGTATTTTTGGCATCAGGTATTTTGTCTCAGCAACGAGAAAAAAAGTAACCAACACAGAATTTGGTACCAGAGGAGAAGTGGGGTCCTTGCTGGGACTATACCTGAATGTGTGGTTCAAGAGCCTTTGACAGTGGCTTGTGGGTAGAATTTGGAAAAGTTTGGAGGTGTCACCAGAAAGAGTAGAACTGGAACACGTTAGGGTGTTCTGATGAGAGATTCTGGTAAGGCCACAGAAGACCAGGAGGCTGACAGAAACCTTGGTAAAGACCAGGTTCAGGAAGTTTCTGCTGGGAGGGACTACATTGGCTGCTGGAATCCAGGCAATGTGTGTTATGGCTTGGTAGAAAGTTTGTTTGCAATTTGCTTGTATCCAGAGACTTTGCCTGAGGCTAAGATTTTTTTAATGTATTTAATACAGGGTTTACAGGGTCTCACTACACAGATCAGATTCATAGTGACCCTCCTGTTTCTAGCTTCATGAGCACTGGGATTCTTTTTTCTTTTCTTTTTTTTTTTTTTGCAGGACTGGGGTTCAAACATGAGCACTGGGATTACAAGCATGCACACCACCATTCCCAGCCTCAGCGGCTGTCTCAGCTTGCCCTGGGGGTGGCACTGGCATGGCACACCAGGGACCAAACCTTGGTCCCTGCTGAGGTTAAGATTAATGACAGTAAGTCTACTGTCATAGATGATGCTGGAGCAGTATTCAGTCTTAAAACAAGAATGAAGTAGGACAACCTGGTACTCAGGTTCCAACTCTGAGGAAAAACTTTTTTTGCTACAGCCATTCTGTAGACTGGCTACAGCCAGTCTACTAATTAATCTGGCAGAAGAAATTTCAAGGCATTTAAATATTGAGGCAGTGGCATGGTCATGTTGGGAGTTTTTAGTCAGATCTACATTGAAAATCAAGAGCAAAGAGCCCAGAAAGATGATTTAAAATGTTGCAAGTTTGACCAGAAGACAAGCTCCAGTAAAGCCACACATTGGAAAGACAGAGCTGAGGAGACTGCTTTTACTGAGAAGGATGAGAATAGAAAAGATAGCCTGAGGACATCACAAAAAACAGTCAGTCTCCACCCTCTGCAGCCTCAAAACTGCAAAAGTGAAGGACTTTGCTTTGAGGAGAAAGCCACAGAGGACCATGTTCCAGAATGGCAGTAGCAAAGAAATTTTTTTCCTCAGAATTGGAGCCAGAGTACTCAGCAATCCAGGCGTTCAAACCCTACATTCAAGAGAAAAGAAAGCCTGGCTACTGCTCAGCTGGCAGCAGACCTTGGCAGCATCCACAAGGCACTGGATTTAGGTGCATACAGAGTACAAGAGTTGTGGGGTTAAGAAAGCTTCCACCCCGGTTTCAGAAAGCCTGGGAGGCCAGGCACTATGCCAGAGAGGGCAGGGTGTGTAGCTGTGAATGTGAAGCCAAAGGTATAGTAGATACCCCAGATGTTTGGCGAAGCCAGGAACACGGATTGTCTAAGAAAACCTGCAAGGAGGGAGCACACTGGGCCTAAGGGAGAAGTTGTGGGAGCTATAACCACCCTTTGCAGCAGACATAGTGACACAGGGGTGGCATAGGGGTGACATAGGGGTACAGCCATCCAAGTGCTTTGGAGCTCAGAATTGGCCACAGACTGACTGCCCTGCATGTTGGACATGGAATTATAGGACTTAATGTTTGCCCTGACGGAAGTTTGGACTTCCTTTGGTCCCACTCCTTTGTATTCTCCTGTTTGTACTTTCTGGAATAAGAATAAATATTCTGATTCCATTCAACTTCCGCTGAATGTTGGAAGCATTTAACTTTGTTATGGTTTATATCTAGTTGTCCCCCTCAAAGCCTCATGTAAATCATGGAGCTGTCAAGCAAGTGGCTGGAGGGGCAGGGCCAGAGCACCAGGGCGGGGCCAGCAAGATACAGAACCGTTAAGGGGACAGAATGCACACCCCCTGCCCTGCCCTCACCCTCTGCCTAGAGGCCTCCCCTAGAGATGTGGGGAGGGTCATCCTGGACACAGCAGCGTCCCAGCCTCTTCTCCAGACCTTATAGCATGGGGGCAGTGTCTTGAAACCTCTAGTAACTGTAAGCTAAATAAACCTTTCCTTCCCTAAGCTGTGTGTTAGGTATTCATCCCAGCAACGAGAGAATAATAACAGATAAACTTTTAACCTTTTTTTTTCTTTTTCTTTTTTTTAAATGAGCAGAACATATTTGTTCGGGGAAAGAAAGCTTCTGTTCAAGAGAGAGACAGAAGGGGAGCCCAAGCGGGTGGTTCCCTTAACTTTTCATTGTACCAGGGCTTTCCCCTAAGAGTTTGCTTTCTAGTTCAGGAGAGAGTTGGAACTTAGACTTCTCAGCCAAGCGTAAACTTGTAGGACTCTTACAACTCTTACGTATCAGCTAAATGCCTCCAGCATAGAGGGGTGTGCATAAGTCTTTGGGCGGCTAGGAGTAGAATGTTAGGCCTAACATTGTAATGTAATATGATGATAGATCTAATGCTGGTTTTTAAGGGCCATTAGACAAGTGTTCAAATGTTTAATTTGTAAAATGATAAGAATAAGATGTCTTTGTTTCTGAAATCTGGTTTAAAGAAGTGTGTTTGCTGCCAAGCTGACAAGGCATGGATTGCAATGGTTGACACATTGTGTCACCTTGAGAAGTGAGAAGTTCTTCATCGAGGGTGCGCTTGGGTAGCCTGCATCCAATACAAGGGAGGAAAAGAAGCTCGCTTTTCCACCTTTATGCTCTCACTGCTTTTTCTGTCTTCTGCCGCCTTGAGCTGCTGCCCCTTCTCCATGCCACCCTGCCTTGGAGCCAGCTAATTACTGACTAAAACCTCCACCAACTGCGAGCTAAATAAACCTTTCCATCCTTAATTTTGAGTGTCAAGTCTTAGGCTCAGCAATGAGAAAAAAGTAACTAACACATATACCAACAGTCAAAGCCAAAACAAAATCCAAATCAAATCCAAAAAGGAAAGACAGAATTGGAACACAGAAGACCATACCTACGCACCTTGTCCACCACCCCAGCCCTTCAATCAAGTCACCTCCAGCTATTCAGAGTTGCCTTGGTCGTTCAAATATTCCTAAGTGAGGTTCCATACCTCATGGAGAAGAGACGGGTTGTTCCTACTGAATCCCATATAAATTTCTGACCCTCACCCACAGAACCTGTGGGCATACTAAAATGGTGGCACAAAGTCTGGCATGAGAGCTACACAGCAATAGATGCCTTGGTCAGACTGTGGCATCTGAGGGTGAAGCCATGATGTGACAACACCTAATGCATGTGCTATTGACTTCGGGATTGGAAGGTGGCAGGAAGCCTGCTGGGGTTGGCAGGGGCCGTGGTTGAGCCTTACGGGACAGTGAGGGGAATATTAGGGAAGAGGGAGGACCTGCCCCTTGTCGTGTGGTGATGGGAAATTTAGCAAACCTGACGGCTTGCGGCACTGTGGAAGGCACAATGCTCCCCGTGACCTGATGGGTCCAGCTCCTTTCAGGGAGAATGCCAACTGTCAGTTGTTTCCTTTTAGCTATATACTTGAAGGTTCAGCTACAGATGAGTTACCAAAGAGATTATTCAGTTTGTAATCAGAATTTAGAGTAAATATCAGTTAGGATCCAGGATTTGTAAAGTTCAAAAGTAAAACTATTTGTTATCTCCAATTTCTCCACACAAAAAAATCCTCAAAGTAAAACAGCCTCATGACAGAGATCAAATATAGGTCTCTGGCATGAAGACAAAGCCTCAGAGTGAGGAGGCCAAGGGTGGGGCTGGGAAACCCTTTTAAGACTTTGGGAAGATTTACAGTGGAACAGTACTTCCTAGATGAAGCAGCTTCAAAAAGCTCCAAAATAGAGAAGGTTTGCCAGGGTATGATGGCACATACATGTCATCCCAGCCTGGACTGCACAGCAAGACTCTGTGTGAGAGAGAGAGAGAGAGAGAGAGAGAGACAGAGACAGAGACAGAGACAGACACACAGAGAGAGGCTTAGACTCAGATACTTGTATACACGGCTACAGGTTTTATCTAATGAAGTGGATTATACATGAGAAACTCACCCAGACTTCAAACAATTTGCACCATCTTCGACTAAAAGAGACAGAGTAAGTACATGATAAAAAGAGTCCATGGACCTCCCGCAGTCCTAGGAGCAGAAAGCAATCGAGGAAACGACCCAGCTGGGACACACACTTTTTTTTTTTTATGAAAAGGGAAGATGATTCCAAGGGAGAACTAACACGCACAGGAGCAGAGCCAGTAACCTCAGAAAAGCCACTGCTAGGACGCGGAGCTGGGCTTCAGTCATTTTCCAGGCAGACTTCAGAACTGTCAGGGACAGGGGCCATGATATCTCCTTCATGCCAATCTTTCTCTTTTTGGATACAACTAGGAAAGCGATGTGGGATTCCAGGTCTGCATGGGGATGATGCTAACCAGGGGGTCTGTGCCTGTGTGACCTGGAACAGAGAGGTGGGCCCAGGACATGGCTGTGGGGTGCAAGGCCGGTGCGCAGCGGGAGCGGCACCCAGCGGGATGACCCACCATGCTCCCGCAGGGTCTGGGCTTAGAGTCAGCCTGCAGGAGTGAAGTAGGATAAAATAAAAGGGAGAGAGCAGACAAGGAGTTCGTAACTAAAATATTGTACTTTAAAGAATACTACAACTTGTAGAAACCAGCCAACATTTTCCCAGGCGATACATTTTAGCATTCCCTCAGTTACACTGAGAGGCCTCCCTACCAGCCTCATCACACCCAGACCTCCTTAGGAGTGCAGCAGTACTACCAGTCCACAAATTAGTTTAACGGAGAAAATAAGGAACAGGAGCTTGGCCCTAATATGAAGATGCAGGCTGGGCAAACCCAAAGAACGTTTAAGTTAGCCATTATTTTTAAAGCCCATACCTGCAGAATGGGCTAATACTAGGGCGTGGGTACCTTCAAGAGAGGTATAAGTGTCTCCAGTTCTAAAAGCACAGTGCGTCTCCTGTCCTTGAGTGCCGCCCATATTTTACTCTTGTGTGTACCCTCAGACGCTAACAGTCCCCTCTCGTACAGGCACACCCTAAACATTCCTTTTCTCCAAAAGAGTCTACTGCAAAAGGGGGGGTTATTTCACTGTTGAGAACCTCTCAGGCCCAGCCCAGGACAGGCATTCCTAGCCTTGCCCAGCAGAGCGTGAGTGGTTCTGGGCAGCAAGGAAAGATGACAGCAGTGGCGTGGCAGAGTCACCTATGGAGGGGGAGCAACTGCTACCATCCAGAGGGAGTACGGCAGGCGCCCTTCTGACACCGTCTCCTGACACTTCCTTAAGGAAACCTACATTGTAGTGTCATTCACCTCTGAAAGACAAACCATGCAGAAGTCAACACCATGCTTAGTAAGGCCTGCACACACAGGTCCACATAGGTCAGCTGAAATCTGACCTATGGGGGCAGCAGTCTTCCAGAGGGGACCCGGCAGGTCTTCGTGGTGGTTGATCACTGTTCCCTCCCATTTCTACACCCCCACTGCTGAGATGTGTGGTGGCCTGCCTGAGCCCTCTGACAATGTCTTTTTTAAGGGCCCTGGTCCACATCACCCTGCCTAGTCCTGGGTCCCAACACAGGGCTAGGTGACACAGCCTCATGCAGTTGTTTTTCCAGTGGGCACCTGTACTTGAGAAAGAGCTGTGCTGTTACCTCAAGGACTAGAATGACAGCGACTCAGCAGAGATAAGTCACCAGCTGGCTGCAGGCAGGAGCCACACACTGAATCAGTGCTGGGTGGGGTGGGGGAAGCTGGTCTCTAATGTTGCTCTAAACTCCTACACTGTGGCCTTGGGACTGTGTCCTTGTGCATGACTCTAGGGTCAACCTGGGCTTTTCTGTTTTGGAGGCCTTCTGCTCCTGTACAGAGAAGTTTCCACAAGACCCTGTCTCAGGTAGATTTGGGGTCACAGTGAGCACAAGTCTGGATCTAGTTCCGACTCTGAGGCCCATGGTGGCATCACCGTGCTTTTCAGGGACATTACCCGACCACAGCAGCCGGCCTGGGCTGTGGCAGGAGAATGCCACTTCCCAGCCCTCCACACTGCTGAAAGCACTCAGGAAATCCATTTTTCAAATGACAAGGAAGCCAGAAGTCCCACTGAGGTCCTAGAAGAACTTATAGGCCAGGTGCTTAGGGCCTCCTCCTAGCCGACCGCTGATCACCCGTGTCACTACAGGCAAGTCCCTCAAGCTCTCCAGATTTTCATTAGTGACTTGCACATTCTGAATGAGGGCAAGGGTCTTGAAATTTTGTCTTGTAGCCCTTGGGGTGCCTTGGTGGACCCTGGGGCAAGGACACAGCGCACAAACGTGGCCTGCAACCTCTGCAGAAGCCAGCGTCCTTACGTCCATTTTTTTCTATACTTCTTTTTGGCAGAACCAGGGATCGAACTCAGGACCTTACACTTGCCAGGCAGGCACTTGTGCCCCTGACCTATCTCCCCAGCCCCATTTTTTCTGTAAATTACAGTTTTATGAGCAATTACATGTAGAAAATGATCTGGCTCCTAAAACATATTTAAATAATACCCAGACACCCAGCTAGAATGGTAGCACTCAAACATCTCTGCAAAGAATCGACGAGGTCCATTTCCTGTTCTCTCATATATCGTCCGCTCTCTGCTCGGGGCGAGGGGCTGGCAAGTGGCAGTGAACTGAACCATTTGTCATCAGCATCGGGGCTCAGAATGTAAGGGTGAGGCCCTGCAGGGCTCCACTGACCTGTTCCTATGGAGGTGTGCAGCACCCCGCAGCAGGGCACCCAGCAGGCCAGGAAGGCACAAGAGAGGGGTAAACAGGAGCCCTTCCTGGAGCTGGAATTTTATTCTATGTCAAGCAGTTTAAAGGATTATTTTGATACTTTTACATTATGGAGTAGAAAGCTAAATTTGCATAAATTTTAAAGATTAAAGCATAAGACTTCAAAGGAATCCTCAACTGGCTGCTGGCTACTTCTAGCTACAAAGGGTCCAGACCCCAGGCATTATGTATTGATTTCCTCTGCATTCAGTGGAAAAAGCCAAGGACCTCTGATGTTATGGAAAGCACACGGACAGTGGAACTGCACACGCCTCAGCCCTGGTTCTGATTCCACCTCACACTACCTGTGCAAACTCAGAAAGCATTGCCTCAAGCTCCTAGGTGAGGGCCCCTGTGGGGAGTGGCTGCTGGTAAGAATAATGATGATAGTGATAATAAAGCAAAGATCAATCAAGTGAATCACAGCCTATGTGATGATATTTCCTGATGAGACTGTCTCCAGCCTTGGGAAAGAGCATTTTCCACATTACATCTCTGCCTTACTGAGGCTCTGGATGGGCACGTGAGATAAAGCCTCACAATATCCCTACTGGTCTGGGGCTGTGGAAAAATAAGAATTTGAATAGTATTTTTTCTCATGGCACAACAAGCCACAGAAACAGCGGAGGGCCAGGGATGTAGCTCAGCAGCACAGTGCCTGCCTGGCAAGTGCGAAACCCTGAGTTAGATTCCCCGAACCAACAAAACAAAATAAGAAACAGCCCAAGAGCCTGAGTGACAGAGCAAGGGAGCACACAAGACAGAAAATCACAGAAATACCACCCATAAGCAAAGACTTCCGGCCACCAGAACTGTTGACTGTTATAAGTTTCCTTCTTAAAATTAATGCGCAGGTTTTAAAGTGAAAAGCAGCAAGAGAAGGTAGGAAAGGCGAAGTAGGGGAACTGGATACAAAGGAAGAGAGGTCCTTAGCCAGCAAGGCCAGCTGCTCATCTCCAAATCAAGTCCTAGGCGTGTTACTAATTGCACAGATATTTTCCAGGAGTACATAAAGGAGGGTCTCTAAAAGGTAATGGCCAGCTCTGTCTGGCAGCAGGTTAACTGGCCCCCTCAAGGCCTCTAAGGAGTTCAGAGGAAGGTAGACAGAATGGTCTGTGGCCAAGAGGGTGGTGGGGCTGAATCCAACTCTGCTCCGCAAAACCTTGAGGCCTGACCTGAGACTGCTCCCAACTGCAGCCTGGGCACTGCAGGGTAATGTCTTTACTGTGAGGGTCAAGGTTCTTCCTGGCAGTGTGTGGCCTTTCCTGGGGTGGTCCAAGCTGCTGTCCAGTACCACAGACGCCATCCAGGCTGCCAGCGGAAGTGCTTACCATGCAGCTGGTGTAGCACTGTGACTGTCACCAGTCACCAGACAGTGACCTGGGCCTCAGCCACCACATTTCCGGGAACTGTCCCTTTGCCTGTCCCTCCCCTAGGTAATCAGCAGGCTGGATCTGCAATCCCTGGGCTGGAATGCTCAGCACTTGAAAGTGTCAGAGACAGGAAGTCCTGTGGATGATTGACAAGCTTCTCCAGTGAACACCTAGCGAGGGAGGAGGAGGGGAGCCGGTGTTCAGGATTGCAACCAACGATTGAGAGCTTTTGTGCTCAGTGTCCTGGCTGGGTGGGCAGAGCACCAGAGAGTTTGCAGCTTGGGACACGTCTCGTCCTAATGTCCCTGTGAGTGTGTTTTACTAGGTCCTCCCAACAGGTTCAGGTCAAGCTCCCAGAAGGAAAGGTGAATGGCAAGTCGCCTGTACTCTCTCTGAAAGCTTCCCAATTATACAGAGGGAGAGCTAAGGGGTGGGGGGGAGAACTTTACCCACCCCCTTCTCTGCTTCTCAGCAAGAGCTATTTCACAACCTTTGCATAATGTGAAAATGGAGGTGGGCAATCGCTATAAAACCTCACCAAGCTAGAGAATTCTTAGGCACTTTACTGGTAGAAAAGGCAGAAAAAGCGAAGCACTTAGTGCCAGAAACCTGCAGGCAGAGTTTCAGCCACATGCTCTGCTCTGCCCACAACATATCCCACCGGCCAGGGGGCCTCTTCATCAAGGGACGATGGTATTTTGGTGCCTGCTGCTAACTGCTTTGGGAGGCAGGGTGAGCACTCAAATGCAGAGGACCAAGCCAACTGTTCTGGCGGGAAAGGGGCGTGAGTCACAGGGCAAGCACACCAACAAGTTCTAGCTTGCACATCAGGTACCAAATAGCACTGGGACAAAATTTTCATGTCAAAAGGAGTCAATACCAAACTCAACCAGTTTCAGTGCAGTCCAGTAGCAAGGTATGATGTATTCTGCTTTGTCGCTTCTTGGTTTCTATAGCATTAGCATGATAGGGCACAAATAAATTCCACAGCTACTTTTTCAATGATATTTAGTTTCATCCTTTGGCCTTACTAAAGGTCTTTCTTTTTTTTTTTGTGGTACTGGGGATTGAACTCAGAACCTTACACTTGCCAGGCAGGCACTTATGCCACTGAGCTGTCTTCCCAGCCCTACTAAAGGTATTTCTAAAAGAGGCAAATGCTGCTTGCCAACCCACAGCCAGCAGTAGTCTGAATGTAACCATCACACAATGGCTCTCATGGAAGATTCACCAAGTCTGAGTTCCTTTAGGAGCCAGGAAGACTAAAGCCCAAATGGGACTATGCTACAAGTAACCAATGAAAGCTTCCGACAAATCCACCTGTTCAAGGAACTGTCTCCCATGAGGTGGGGAAGGTTACCACGACTCTGATCAGTAAGGGTGGAGTCCCTCAGGTACTCTCAGGTGAAAGTAATTCCTGTGAGGAGCCGTACTACAGCTAAGTCTCACTGCATCACAGACAGTGAGCAGATTTACCCTGAAGGAATGAGAAAATCAACATACTTTCACGTAGTCAGTCGGCAAATGCTAAGTGTAAGTAGCCATGATAAGGGAGGCCTGTGGAGTCTCCTGGGCCTTGTAGTCCCGCAAGACATAGCCATTCCCACATGTCTGCACAAATAATTGTACCCACACAATAGTGTCATGTGGTAGAAAGAAAAGGCACATGGGAGGTGCTGAAACATGGCCAGACATTGCAGGGAGGGCCAGTTTAGATATGAGGGTCAGGAAAACATTAAGACTCTGAGGCTGAGGAAGCTTGAGGTGGACAAGGGTCAGAGGGGCTCAGACTGAGAGGAAACAAGTGGGGAAGAGAAGGATGAGGAAGGCCAATGTGGTGGCTGGAGACTAAGCACCTGGTGTGGAAGAAGATGGCCATGAGGCCAGGGCAGGCAGGGCCAGGCTGGCCAAGCCTTGTGTCATGATAAGGTTTCTGGCCATTTTCCTAGTACAACAGGAGGGAGGCGCTTGGAATGGATAAGCAACAATAGCCGGTAGATGATCCGAAAACATTCTGGCAGCTTTGTGCAGCTGGTTGCGATGGGAAAAGAAGGAAGACACCGGATAATGAGACAGAGGGCAGGCCTGGGTGGAGCCCCTCAAAGAGACCAAGGAATGGGGAGACGAAAGAGAGGGACGCTGTTTAGCAGGCAGAGGGAGACAGGGATGCTTGTCTCCAGGCAAACCAAACTCCACCTACTTACTGTCGGCAATATTAAAACCTCTGCTTTCTTGGTGAAACTCATGGCCATATATCCGCGCCTTTAATGTAACTAAAAGGTTCAGAGAATTCAGGGACCTCCCTGGGAGGAGCACAACGTAAGTCAGCATACTCTTGGTATATTCCAGTAATTAATTAGCTGTGGACTTCTCTTAGGGAAATGCAAACTGAGAGCAAGATGCACACCCAGTATGTCAGTGTTACTTATTTGGAAGTCATAAAATAATTTTCTCTGGAGCTGTTATTGCACAGTAAATCCTAATGCTTCTCATGGCAGTAAGTCTGAACTTGCTGCAATTTACCTAAATGCATGGGGACAGGAACAGTGAAAATATCAGCTGTTGCCTGCTGGCCTCTGGAAAACAGCTGGCTGATATTTTATTTATCTGTATTAGTCTTTGACAGTACCTCAAGTTATTCTAAATTAAAACTAATGAACTCTTAACTCCTGTAACATTGACAGTAACATCAGTAATACAAATTGGAGACATGGACATTCAAAACAGGGGCTCACGTACTGACAACACAGAGCTGGGACGCCTGGGCCATGTGAAAGCCTGAAAGAATGGATCACTTCACAGCAAGTCAGCGCCCATGACTGCTGGCCCATTAGCGCACTCCACCAGTGATTTTATTTTTGGCTTTGTTGCTATTCACTACACTAAGCAAAGGGCAGTCAGCAGGGCAAGAGGCAGCTGAGGAGAGGAAATTCAAGGGACAGGAAGACACCACTGGCTCAACAAGATACGTAAACTTCTCAGTTAGAGCCATCCATCCCCTCGGTCTCTAGCTTAGTCCCCCCCCCCCCCTTCCCCATCTCTAACTACAGGCTCTGTGTATTCCTCAGGTATCTTCTGACCATGGTTGTCTAGATGCATTCCTGTACAACTCACCTGTCCCATCTCCTTAACTCCTGCCCTGCAACTCCCGGTGGGCCAGTGGCATTCACAGTGTGTCACAGTTTTCACCAGAGCCCCTCACACTGGTCACTACAATGCCCATAAGATGAGGGCAGTGACCCCGATCTGTTTGGTACACTCACCAGTCCAGAGCACGCTTCTTACCTTCCATTATTCTTCACCTCTGCAGACTTTCTACCTCAAAGATACCTTTCAAACTCTGGCAGCTAGGGGTTGGGGATATAGCTCAGTGGTATAGTACCTGCCTGGCAAGCACAAGTTCTTGAGTTTGATTCCCAGTAACCCCTCATCCTCTCTCCCCAGTAACCCCCATCCATTCTCTCCACCCCCTAAAAAAACAAACTCCGGTAGCCTTCCAGCCCACACACATTGCTTGTGCGCTCCTTGACTTTATTACCACCATTTTTAAGAATGATCTTGTCACTCTAAACTAACATATCTGTACTGCCTATGTGTAGAGGCACCGTGTGGTATAAGGGAATGCGGCACCTTGAACCTGCAGGAAAATCCTGGCTTCCATCATCTCTCTACTCTCAGTCCTGTGGGCTCTGGCTTCCCCGCAGGGCGTGTCCTTACACACCTCCCGGGCTCTGTACTTGGTAATGTCCCTCTGTATCACAAAACAACACTGAAAGTGATGCTTTCACCATGTAGAAAATAGCCTGGATGTTAAGGGGCCAAGTGTCCAAGAAATTGGGGTAGGAGAGCAGGGCAGGACAGACAGAACAGGGGTGGAGCGAGCTAAAGCTTTAAAATCCAGGAAAACATAGCTCCAGTCCCAGCCTTGCAAATCTCTGCTGGGACTGGCCCACCTAGGTCCTAGGACAGACTGTCCTGAGCTGACCTTTCAGGCCAGCCCTGCCTGCCCCTCCTTTCTAGTCCCTCATCTTCTCCCCCTGGGCACTGGCTTGCAATAGCTGAGCTTGCCTTGTGAGGCCACCTGCTGCCCGGCAGCCTCTCGACTGAGACTGCCCAGCACCTCCTCAGCACTGTCCTCCCTGAGCCCCAGTCCACACAAACCCTGTGTTCCTCTCCCTTGAAGCATCTCTGCAACCTGTGTGTCCAAGCGACGCGTCACTGGCTCTGAGTGTGCGCTGCTGCAGCTCTCTGCTGTTCCACTCCAGGCTAAGAGGGCAGGCAGCACACACAGCCCAGTCTGCCTCATTCTGCACCTGGAGCCTAGCACAGTGCCCGAAAGCTCAGAGGCTTTGAGTGGGCACTCACGGAGTGAATGAATCACTGACCCAACTTCTGATCCCCTCTAAGTCTCAGATTCCTCGTTAACAAACCAGAAATGTGACCAAGGTAGCCCTCATGGCCAACAGAGGATGGAACAAAGTAAGCCAAGCACAGCTCCCTGCATCTTTGCCATGGAATAAAAATCAGTTCCTTGGCCTCAACATCACTATTTCCTCTTGCACCAGTTCTGCCAGAGGACAGATTTTCATTTAAACAACTATCACTGGAAAGAAAAAGCAGCCTAATGATGCATGAAGATCTACAAACCTACACCTAGTGATTTGGGACTGTGATGAAAGTTGCTATGTGAAATCACGTGCTGGCCATGATCAAAACTCTGCTGCGCGCTCTTCATGCAAAAGCTCTTTGTTTTCAGCGAGGGAACCAGGGAGCACGATGATCAGTGGATGTTGATAAAAACGAAAACCTAAATCTAATTCATCTGAATTATGAATATTAATCAATTTTGTAATTTTAAAAGAAATAGGAAAAACAAAGAGAGAGGCAGACAGGGAAAGAGAGAGAGCAGTCCATCTTCTATATCAGAATTAGTGTCAAAAACACTTGTGGGTGAAATTTTGGTTTAATGATTCTACGTATAACCCATGGATGATGGCAATTTTGTTCTAAAACATGTGACAGCACTGTAAACATTTTATTAAAAGTCAAGCAGATACACTCATATCACTCAGAAAATTCCTTCAATTTATATGGTGGCTTCATCCAATTGGAATCATAACTCCTCTATCAATTATATTTTTATAAACTTGAGAAAAGCTTCAGAGGTAATGTATTTAAAGAAAAATATGATACAGTTTCTCCCCCAGTACTGTCAGATGGAACAATGAACTTTCATTAAAATTTGCCTCAGGGGCTAGGGGTCTGACTCCTCGGGAGAACACTTGCCTGCCTACAAGCTGGAAGTCCTGGGTTTGGTCTTCCACACTAGAAACAAAACATAATCTTCTCTTAAAATTTGCCTCAGTGAAAATTTTAAGCTTTGACAGTTTAAAAATAATAGGATAGAAATTATAAAACAGTATGCAGGATGTTTAAGTATTATTCATATTCAGAGGACCAGATTTAACGATTTTGATAACTGCATTGCGGTCATGTAACAAAATGTACTTGTTCTAAAGAAATAGGCCCTGGAGCATCAGGGGCATAAAGTACTCACAAGTGATTCAGAAAGAAAGAAAGAGCAAAGGCAGCGAGATGCACGTGTGGGACAAAACAGAACTGGCAGAGAGTGGGTCCCAAGTCCTCTTCAGGGGAGTCCTTTTTACTCTCGCAGCTTTGTTGGGGGACATTGAAATTACATCAAAATTAGATAGCTATCTAAAAATGAGGAGGCGTCATAGCTGAAGCTTCCAATGCTTATTTCCACTGCATCAGTTCTCCAACATCTGTCCTCCCCAGTGCTGCTCTAGCCTCGGACCTCCAATCCAGCTGTTTCTGTCCCCAGAGTGAGTTCTCACTGCAGTGAGGGCTCTGTTATCACCCTCAGGAAAGGTGCCCTGTGTCCAGTTTTCTGAGTGCAGGAGATGGGATCCAAAGGTAGAATAGCAGTGCCTCAGGACTACAAAGCTACTGTCCCCCACCCTCACCCCTCCACCCTACTTCCTGTAATGTGCCTGGGGCCTGCACAGGGTCCTCCAGCTCTTTCCCTTCCCAAGCACAGCATCCCTTCCAGGACTGGAGCTCCATCCTTGAAGCTGGCCCAGTCCTCGCCCCACCCTCTTTCCCTACACAGCACCTCTCCTTCCTGTTCCTCATACTTCAAATTCCACACTGCTCACACTTGACAGGTGACTCAAAGCCAAGATGTCAGTCTGGTATTTTTTCCGTGGCCTTGGCCAACCTCTTCTTCTGGCCCCACCCAGCAGTCCAGTGCTCCATTTGGCCTTGATTCTGTCCTGCCTGAAGCCTGAGTTTTCTGGCCTCCTTTGGCACTGCATTTTGATTTTCTGCCATGGTCTTTGGGGTCAGCATTAACCACAGCTTCTACAACTATTTGCTTCTGAGGAAAAGCACTTTCTGGCTTCCTTGTATTCTCCACACTGGTACTGTCTTTCCCCTGCCACCCGCCCCCCACCCAAAAAAGAAATTTATTTTTTTACAATCTTGGAGGCCAGAAGTCTAAACAAAGGCTATGACTAATCAACCACATTGAGCCATCTTGTGGCTCAAGAACACTATATATCTATCCGATTCCTCAGGTTAACAGAACCAAATGAGTCTAACTCACAGTGCAGATAATTTCGGGACACCTACAGAAATAGGTTGTTATTGCATTCTAGAAACCCAGCTTCAAATGTTAATTGCCCAGTTAGGAAATGATCTCTGCCCTCTCCAGATCTTTAGCTCCTGCTTTAGGACTATGGCATCTTGATGCTTGATCTCCCACCCCTGCCAACCTCCTGAATGGAAACCCAAGCAATTTCTGTAAGGCTCTGTCTAACTCAGACCCACTGGCAGTTCCTCTTGTCCACCCACCCAGACAAGACCCCACACAGAAGTGGTCAGGTACATCCTGCAGGCCACATGATGACGACATGGCCAAATCAAGCACTCCCTCCTCCAGCCACATCACCTGGGAACGTGTCACTTCTGACCTTGCTGCCAACCAGTCCTCTCATGCGGTACTTGTCACACACTGCTTGGCAAAGGACAATGTGTGGTGAGGACTGGACATAGTTGCTATACCAAGGAGCTAAGATGTGGCATCCAAAATTATTCCAAAGATGAGAACTCCCATTCAAAAGCATCCTGGAGAAAGATCACCTTGATGTCACTGAATGAAGGCTGAAGCAGGAGGATCACCATGAGTACAAGGCCAGCTTGAACTACATAGCGAGATCTTATCTTTAAAAAATCAAATCACTGAAGTAGTTTACCCAAAGCTGAGTTGAAAGAGTATACTAACCCGGATGTGGGAGGTCACTTAGGGGCTGTAAAGATGTGCTGCGGTAGTGACAGCTGAACTATACACTGCAAGCGGGTAACTGTTTGGTGTGTGAATTATATCTTAATAAAGCTGTTTTAAAAAAAGAGAGGGAAGACGTTGACTGCTTCCTAGGGAATGAATCCAACTTGTCCTACGCAGCCTCCTGACTGTCAGAAGGAAGGATCAGAAAAAGAAGTAGGAATGCCATGTTTCTGGAAATTCCAGGGCTCTAATGAAGCACGCGTGCTGATATTACCCACAAGAAAGCAAGCCTGACCACCCCTCCCACGGCAGCCTACCAGGCAGGGATGCTGCACCCCAAGAGAACTGGCAAGTGTGGGCTTCTCCAGGCCCATAGCACGCAGCCCTATGCTTACTTTTTTCAGCATTTGATTTTTCCAAACAAAAGGAGAAGCCAAGCACACAAAACCCAACAGTGAACTGATGAGCAACTTTGCATATATATAGAATTTCCAGGCAATAAAGCATGCTCTCCAACAAGCTTGTCTTTGTTTGGAGGAAAATTATGCTTTGCTGTCTCACAATGGCCCCGGCCAAGCACAGTGTGCCCTCCTAATTTAAATTAGTCTTTCAATTGTATGATCATTCCAAAAGAAACTAATTTTCACAACACTTATTCGGGGAACTTAACCAAAACTTGAATCTTTTTGATGGTGGGGAGCTGGTGGCAGCGGCAAACCCACACAGCGAGGTTTTCTGCTTCGCCACAGTCCTGAGAATAAGCATTTCCTGAATATCTATAAATATTATTTTGATCATGTGAATGGCTTTAAATAGCTGTTTATGAAAAACTCACAATACTGTAAGTCTGAAAAGAAATATGCCTAATAGAAAATGTGAGCAAGAGAATTAAACACAAATTGCACAATTATATTCTAATTTGTAGATTATAATTCAGTGTGCTATAATGATGTATCCTGAAAATTATGTTATCTCAAAAAGATAAAAAAAAAAGCAGATTAAAATAACTTTCCTTGTAAATTCTAAAATGCTTCATTCACTGGATAATTTCATTCGGTCCTATCTCAATAAGGACATTTTGAATGAAAGACCTCAAGAGAAAGGTATATAAATCTTGACAGCTTTAGTAGGTTCTGTTTTCTTACTGAATGTTAAGTTTCTGCAGTCTGTGTGAACCTCAGCCATTTATACAATCTAGCATAAACTAGAGAATTTTTTTTTTAAAGATAGGGTCTTGCTATACAGTTTGGGCTGGCCTTGTGCTCTCTTTTTGTAGCTACCAGGCTGGTCTCAAACTCACAGAAATCCTCTTATCTTAACCTCCCTAGGGCTGGGATTATAGGTATGCATCACCATGCCTGGTTCTCAGGCCAGCATGGAACTTCTGGGATTTTGGGCATTCTGGGCTAGGGATCAAACTCGGGTCTTTGCGCTTGCCAGATAGGTGCTTATGCCTCTGTGCTATCTCCCCAGCCCCTGGAGGATTTTAAAAACATGTAAAACTTTGAATTTTCAGAGAAAATATTCATTGCCTCTCTTTCTCACTACTAGTTTACTTCCTAGTAAATCATTTTCACTATAATTTTCTGAAATACAGCTCCAATAGAAGGAGCTGTATTAAAAATTGTTGTAGTAATATAGCACATTCTATACATCTGGACCATCCAATCATTCTGAATGGCTTTGGGACTGATTCTGATATCGTTGTTTGGTACAGTATTATATTTATCCCGCCTCTCCCCAAATACCCTTTCACATTTATAAAAATTTAAAACTCATCTCTGAATGCCTGTGAGGGTTTGAATGTGTCCCTCAAATTCCTGTGTTGAAAATGCATTCCCCACTGCAGTAATGCTGAGCAAGAGGACTTTGGGAACAAATAGGTCATTCTGCCGCATGAGTAGATGAATGTTGTCACTGCTGGGATAGATTTGTCACCAAAACAAACCCAGCCCTTTCTTGCTCTCCTGCCCAAAGGAGGCCTCGTACAGTGCAGCAATGAAGCAGGAAGCTTCATACCAAAGACAGCTCCCAGCTCTTAGACCAACCATGTCCCCAGGACAGTATGCCAAATAAACAGCTGCTCGGCAGAAATGACAGCAACACCAAACATGTTAAGACAAGGCCAGTATACATTGTGGGGACAGATTCTGTCATCATAAAGTTCGGGTTGGAGAGTTTCCAAAAACCCAGGTCAGAAGCAGATCTGCCATATGTAAAATTAAACCATTTTGTCCATAACTATGCTGCAAACAATAACTAGAAAATGTACTCCCTTGTCTGCATGGTTGTATCGGTGGTCCATCAACACACGCGGTTCACTGGGGCTAGGTGGGAAGCATCCTCAGGGAGGGGCCTGCAGGGTGCAGAGAAGCTCCAACTCTTTGGAGATACTACTGGCTCTATTTCCCAACATTAAACAATGTCAAGTTCTAAAACGCAAAATTTTTATTTTTTATTCATTTTAATGAGAAAAAAGACAAAATAGCAATGAAACAGTTTCAAAACAGGTTAGTAGGACAGTTACAATAATTAATACATGGCACATTGTTATCTTCATACTATTTATTCAGAGAGCAAGATATAGACATGATTTCTTGTCTAAACAATATTAGTACAAACTTTTCTTCTCATTGAACCGAAAGTAGCTGTATATCTATCCTATCTTGTATATACATACATATATATACATATATACATACATATATATGTATATATGTTTTTTTCACTACAAAATGATTCTTTATTTATATCCCCCTTTTTTGTTTTGTTTTGTCAGAGATGGGTGTTCCATTGCTGTTAGAGAAGCTGTATTTGGAGAAGTCTTTAAAGGACCTTTTCAGGGCCAGCCAAATAGCTCAGCAGATTAAAGAGCCTACAAGCAGGCGCAGGGACCAGGGGTTTGATCCCTGAGCCTGCCCTGTTGGCCCCACCCCCGGGGCGACTGAGACTGGGTATGGTGATGCTGCCTATAATCCCAGCTCTTGGGAGGCTATAAACAGGTGGATCACTATGACTCTGATCTAGTAGTGAGACCCTGCAGACCCTGCGGACCTTTCCCTAAAATAGAAAAGAATAAATAAATAAAGGACCTTTTCATTTTTGATGCCATAAAACACAAAATTTTTAATGAAATACTATGAAAAAGTAGAATGCCACATGCCTTTAAAAAAAAAAAACAGAATGTCTCACAACAGGACAGGGAATCAAGAATAAGCACCAAAAGCAAAATCCAGCTGTTGTCTCAAAAAGATTAAACAAAGAAGAATGGAAAACGCTAAAGAGAAATAGTTGCAGGGAGACTGCCAGGGGAGCATTTAAAACAGGCCGAGAAAGTCACAGCAAAAAGCTGCCCAACTTGTGGGCCCTCACATACCAGCAGCTATGGAGAGCCCTCCACAGGGAACTCAAAGCCAGTCCTTCAGTGTGGTGCTCTTTGAAGATGCCTGGTGAACAACGTGCCCGCTGGCCAGTGGAAGCGCAGAAAGTCTAAGACAGTTCCAGTCCACTGTTGTAGTCATTATAATGCAATGCCCATGGCCTACCTCAAAGGCTGGCATAGTCTGTGCAGGTGCCCAGGGAAGGATGCATGTTTTTGAAAGGTCACTACAGACTGGAATAAGAAAACAGATGGCGCGACACTGATACCTTCCTCTGTAGTGTCTCTAACTGCCTCTGAGAGCAAAGCCAGGCTGCAGTGAGCATCTCTCACAAAGCCGCAGATCAGCTTTCTCTTCTCATGAAACTCTCCTCGTTGCCGTTGGTCTAACTCCCTATTCAGAGCAAAATGAATGTACCGTTCTTTTCCTACTTCTCCAGACTCAGTGGCTTCTAATCATTTCCAAAACAAATGTCATTTTTTTATAACTAGAAAAATTCTCTTACTCTTTCCCACTAAACCCTCTCCTCTAGAATAAAAAGAGGCAAAGAGATGAACTAGAGTAAGAACTCCTAGAGGGCCGAGTCCTGATTTTCAACAATATACCTTGCAGTGAAAGAAAGTTTAAAATTCAGAAGACCTCACAGGAAATCAATACTGCATGAGTGCCAACAGCCTAGAACCTTCAGCCAGTGGCTATTTATTTATGACTACTTTTATAAGAGAGCATACCTAACAAAGATGTAAATGAACTTGGGAAGGCCTAAGCTTGATCTCTCCTGGGAACCCACTGGGCTTTGCTCTCTATGAGCCAATCCACAGCAAACAGGCAGTGGGCAGGAACAAAGGGGGCACCCCGGCCCCCGGGGGCTGTGTGGTGCCTGTCCTGGAACCTCTGTGGAACTATAGCAGTGACAGGTCTTGCCCACAGTGCATGCACTGCACACGGAGAGATGCTGTTCTGATGTTTTTCTTTTTCATGTCTTTAAGTTCAAGAATGTAGGAGAGGTCTGACGTGGCATGATGAAGTACATGGGTACTCTCAATTATCATCTTTACAGAGGACTAGGGTGAAATCCACGGCTGACTTGGACCCCAATCATCATAGTGATGGTATTCCATCCAATATTAAATATGACAGTGGCTAATACCCAATATCTCTGAGGTTCTGTCTTCATTACAATGGAACTAAAATTATCATGTTTTTTAAAAAGAGAAAAGAGTTGCCTAGGCCCCTGAGTCGAAAGCCCAGAGCTCAATGCCCATGATTCAGGCCTCCAGTTGTGGATCAGGTTTAACAAGAGCAAGTGTTACAGGAATGTGGTTGCTACCGTGCCTGTGACATTTCAAAATAACTCTTGTCCCTTTGCCAACTTTCACTGTCTCACGCAGGATGCAATGCTTCCATCTCTTGGTTCTGTTCAGCTCAAACTGCGCTCCACGTGCTTGTGGCTGTCCCCCTTCCCCCTGGACAGCGTCACTTCATGGCCTCCCACCTTTGCTTGAGCTTCCATAGTCTGGTCTGTAGGCTCTTGTGCTCTCATCTATCATTCCTGATCACAGATGCAAACCTGACCATTTTTATGGAGCCCTCACTGTACTTGTTGTAGACAAGATATACAGGAGAATAGGCTTAATACAGGACTCATAATTATAGGATTATTTTATAATATTTACCCAAAGAGGGCCAAGGATATAGCTCAGCAGCACAGGGTTTGCCTGGAAAGCTCAAAATCCTTAGTTTGATTCCCAGTACCAAAAAAACAAAATAAAACAAAAACTTCACCCAGAGTCAAAAGCAAAAGAGTGTAGGAGATCGTCAATGCTTTAGAGACTTAAAAGAATCCAGCCGAGGGCCTAGATCCATGGCAGTGTGCTCCACAAGTCCAGCTGCAGGCCTGCAGCCCGCAGCAGGGTCTCATACAAGTCTGTATCAAGGGTCTGCACTGAGAAGGCCTGAAGGTCAGTGCTGGAAGCTGGAAAGTCTGCCAATGGGAGGAAGGATATGTGCCAGCGGGCTGGGGGATCTGCCTTGGAGCCAGGAAGTGGGGCTCAAGGTGAGGACCAGAGGTCTCCTGAAGAGAACCGCAGCCATCCTCAGGGACAGCAAAGACCCGAACTCTCTGACAGGGAGAGTAGCTGAGTTCATCATCAGGAAAACCAGTGCAACAAGCTTCTCCCGGAGAATCGACAGTGCTCCATCTTCTCCTCTAATTCTCTTTTTATGCTGGTGTTTCTATTTTCTATAATTAGATAATTAATTTGTACTGGGAATCAAGCTCCCTGCTTCAGGTTTGTCAGACAGGTTCCCTGGCCCTTTTTATGCTATGGGCAACCAATCTTCAACCACACCCAGTACCACACTGATTCAGTTCAGCTGGGTATTTCATTAGTTAATGCACTCTACTATAGGCAGACCTCTAGAGAGATTTCTAGTTCTCTCTCCTCTCTCTCTCTCTCTCTCTCTCTCTCTCTCTCTCTCTCTCTCACCACAGGCTTTTATTAGACACACACTTTATCTTTTTATCTCTTCCTGGCACCAGTTGATAGCATGGTGCCTCACAGAGAGGCCTGTTTAAATTTCCTGCATGGATGATTACATAAGAAGACACCACAGTAGGGCCGGCCAAATAGCTCAGCAGCGCAGGGGCCTGGGGTTCGATCCCTGGGGCTTGCCCTACCTGCTCTGCCCCCAGGGCATGCTGAGATGGCAATTGAGACTGGGCGTGGTGGCGCACCTGTAATCCCAGCTCTTGGGAGGCTGTAAACAGGCGGATCACTATGAGTCTGATCTAGTAGTGAAACCCTGAAAATCCTGTAGACCTGTCCCTAAAAATAAAAGAAGACACCATAAATATATGGGAAGTTTTTCAGTCAGGAAATATATATATATATAATTTATTTTAGGGAAGGGTCTACAGGGTGTTCAGGGTCTCACTACTAGATTGGACTCATACTGATCTGCCTATTTACAGCCTCCCAAGAGCTGAGATTATAGGTGTGCACCACCATGCCCAGTTTCAATTGCCATCTCAGTGCACCTCGGGGCAGGGCCAACATGGCAAGTCCGGGGATTGAACCCCTGGCCCCTGCTTGCAGGTGGTTTAATCAGCTGAGCTATTTGGCCAACCTTATCTTTATTTTAAGGAGAAAAAAAAAATGATACAGAATTTCAAAACAAGATGACAGGAAATTAACAATGATTATCATACTGCACATTGGTATCTTCAAAGTAGTTGCTCAGATTACAAAATACCGGCAGGCAAAATTGATCGAACAATAGAAGCACAAACTATTCCTTTCAATGAACTATTAGAAATTAATAGTACAATTATCTTAGCTATCTTGTGATGCGTGTGTGTGTGTGTGTGTATATGTGCATTTATTTATTTATTTATTTATTTTCCCTAATCAGGAATATTCTTACATTTCTGATTCTCTTTTTTTTTAGTTATCGGTTCAAAGTCCCCAACAAAACGGAGACCTACAGAAGGCTGGCGAGTGTGCATGCTGGCCTGGCCAACACTGTAGCCCGTTCGCTTACAGGCATCCCTTGACTTGCCCTGCAGAGGCCTTTACTTCACCCCAAGCTCCCAACTACCCTGAGTTAGCTGTACAAGTGCTTGTGGATAAGGAGAAGGTCCGTAGCAGACAGGTTGAGAGACTGGGGATAACCTGAGGGGAGAGCTAGTGTACTCTGGAACTGTCCGCCACAGCCATAGCTGGAAGGGGGCCAAGCCTCGGGCTCCCTCTCGCTAAAGAGAGGGCAGCAGGAGTAAGCGCTGAAGGCCTTACGTCATAGTTACACAGCGAACTAGAAACTGGATTCCAAAACAGTCCAGGAATCAATGAAAAGAGGTACGTGATGGGGTCGTGATTAGTTCTAGCTGGGCCGAGGAATGGAGTCCCCAGGAGAACAAGTGGCACTGCCAGTTGACACTCAGCAACTCCCCTGCCCTGGCCCTGGCTCCTCCCAGTGCCTTTGCTTCCACCACCTGCCCCACCGTCTGTCCATAGGGCTAAAGAGGCCTCTGAATGGCCACACCTCTTCCCACTCACTGAGACACTGTCTCAACACATGTGCTAGGCTTGATGATCTTTAAAAAATGGGCACAGTAGCAG